>JAJOOH010009892.1:0-10292 GCA_029582605.1 Solanum gracilifrons | reverse complement strand
CATCATATTCGTATGTGAGAAATCCTTTCACAACCATATTGATAATTTCATCTAAAATCACTCTATCATCATAAACATCATTTTCATAAGATATGCATTATCTTTCATAATTCATAGTTCGTGGGTTCATCATATATAGGTGCATAGTTAAAAATCATTATTTAGGCATGAGTCAATGTAATTTCAACTAAATATCATATATTAATATTGAATCATGCATTACAAAACTTAATCAACAACAATAAATCATAATTGGGCAAAATCCATAAAGATTGAATTAAAACCCTAACTTGATCAAATTGAAATTGAGAAGTTGGAAACCTTGAGGACCCCATGGAGGAATGGACTCCATGAATAAATACCCACATACCTTGCTACTGAAATCCCACCAAGAAGGGTGAACAAGAGACTTTAATTGAATCCTAACTTCTCCTTCTTCCTTAGGTTGAGAGGAATTTGGTTAGATTTTGGAGAATTAGGAGAATTAGGAGAATGGGGTTGAAGTGGGTAATTTTAGGAGTTAAAATCTTTATAAAGGGCTTAGGGTAGAAGACAAAACGACATAGTATTGGTTTGAAACAATTAGGAAAAGACCTAAAATCCCTTGAAAATTAACTGTCGGACTCGATCCAGGTTCCGACCTACTTTTTATAGTCTGTACTGGTCAACTGTAGACCAAATACTGGGACCATGAAATTACTTAACTTTTGACGGGATCTTTCTACGGTCTGTAGGACTTCCTATGGTCTATAGGACTTCCTACGGTCCGTAGACTCTAACCATAAGACTCAACTTTTGGCCCTAAAATTTCACTAAATCATGGAACTACCTACGAGACCTATCTACGACTTGTAGATCACTTGACGAACAGTACTGATGAACCGTAAAATAGGCATTGGGACTTGATTTTAGAAATTTATTCCTGTCTTCTACTGCTGCCATCTTCAACCCGTAGAAGCTTCTTTGGTCCGTAGATAGGGACCCGTAGAACCAGTCTGCAACCCAAAAACCCTTTCTTCCTTTTCTAAAATCCGAGGTGTTATAGATAATAACCCGGCGGTTTAAATTTATCATAGAAATTCATGTGCATGACTAAAATGTTGGCATAAGAGAAAATATCACCAAATTGTTGAGGCACGCTATCGATTCAAAGCTAGCACTATTATTAATACCAATTTAGTGTACATACTTGCTTTGCACAAACATTCCCTTGTATAAGAAGCAACAACCACCTTCCTGTTTCATGATCTCTATTTTGACTGTTAGTGTATAAACTTACATCAGTTGCTTCTAGATTGATGGTTTAGTGTAAAACTTTTAAGTGAAGGGTCATGAGTTTAAAACCTAGACCAACTTTATGACTTCTTAAATTTTTCAAGGTATATTGGCACAATAACTACGAAACTCATGAGCATGGTTCATTAAAAAAATCTTATTTATATACTATCCTAGCCTTGTGGTTAAGGCTGAAACTTCAAAGTAGGAGGTCACGAGTTCCTCTACAACTTTATTCTTTTTTAATTTGTTGTAACTTTTAAAACTATGTTAAAAATATTATAAATCATAATAGTTAATAACTTAAATTTGATTATATATCAAAGATTACGTAAAATGTGTACTATAGATCATTAAAATTAACAACTTAATATATTTAACAATTTTGGTTGACTCTCGAAATTCTATCAATGATATATATGTTAGAACATGGAGAGTAACACATTATTTAAAAATTACTTAAAAATATAATAAATTCTATTAATTACTAATGATTTAAAATATTCAAAAATCATATCAAAATTTAATTGACTCTCTCTCTCTCTCTCTCTCTCTCTCTATATATATATTCAAAAATCTGTGGTAGTCCGAAGGAGGCCTGGAACCCACCTTTTGTGTCTTTTTATCTAATTATCTTTCAATCTCCTTTGTAATGGTTTGAAAAAAGGAAAATGGCCCATGGTCATGGCCAAAGTTCGTATATCCTTATTTTCAATGAGGGCTACCTCTATTGTGAAAAAATTATTTCACTTGCTTTAATTCCTCTATGTAAAAGTTTTTTATTTTAGTAAAAATGATTTTAAATGTATCAACATCAAGTCATATCACAAGCTGAATGAACAAATGAGGTAGATGACAATGTGTTCTAAGAGTATGATGAGAAAATCATGATATCCAAATACATTGCCAACGAATTGAAATGGTTCGAGAATCAGCATAAGTCGAATCTAGATGATATAGAAACTGTGAATCTAGAAAAAGATAAATGTGTCAATGAAACACGAATCAACGTCTACCTAACTGAAGCTTAGAAAAGAGAACTCATTGATTTACATAGATAAAACATCGATACATTTGATTGATTACATGTCGTGGTTGGGCGTAGATATTTATCTCACGAGTCATCAGTCGACTCAGGTGCTGTCAAAAGATACTATGTTTGAAGGCTCATAGTTTCTTTTATTTCTTTTCTTGTAATCACATAAGTTACATGTAATAATATATGTTTTATAGTTAGAAAATTATCCTTTGTAATGAACTACGTCTGACCTGAATTCTCAAGAATGAGATACGTAGGCGGCATGTGTCGGCCTCGATCACCCTTTTATCTATTTTCAATATTCCTCTTTATAATGAACTACGTCTGACCTGAATTCTCAAGAATGAGATACGTAGGTGGCCTATGTTGGCCTCGGTATTTTCTTATCAAAATTTCCTATTTATGTTAATCCTCGAGAGGGGAACTACCTTTGACCTGATTCGTGCTTCAATGGGATACGTAGGCACTAAAATGGTTCGGTCATATCTCCCGTAAGATTTCTATTTTCCTTTACAATAGAAACTAGGACAAATTTTTTGAGAGGGACTCAAAATTTTTCAAGAAGAGGATCTCTCTGACAAGTCAAGACTGAAGATACATTGTGAGTTGCAACTGGGACATAAGTTTTGAGAAGTACTAAAGAATTCTACAAGTCATATATCAACAGCTCGAGATACTTTAAGACATCTAACTGGGGCCGAAATTTTTTAGGATGGCCTCAAAAATTTCTTCAAGCATCACTAGAAGTAAAGTCTTTTGTTTCAAATATTTTGAGCATGATTAGAAGCTTAAAGCTAACTTTAAATGATTTCTGACATCATTAAAGTTCATAGTCAACTTCATCAACTCTGACACCATGGACTTTCAGAGTCGACTGCAAAACTTTCCAATCATAGCAGATTTCGGGAGGACCATGCTAGAAATATCCAAAGCTTTAAGGATCTTTGGAATTCTCCAGAACAAGCTATCAGACACGTCAAAAGTTTTGAACCAAGGACGTTTATTTCACTTATGTGTGACATGACATTTGACAGTGACCTTTCCCAAGTTGATTTTTGAAAATCCTTTTCTAAAGATTTTTAATATGTCAAATATTTTGTATAATTTCATCTTATGTCTATCAAGAAGCTAGAGATCGGAGCGATCAATCGAAGATAGCAAGACAAGGAGCAAGAAATTGAAGAAGTCAACAACAATTAGTTTGTTTTAAAAACTAATAATTTTTCTGTGCATGCAGATCTATAAGAATGTCACAAGATCATCATATTCCTCTGTTCAATAAATATGGAGAAGTCAAAAGGGCGAGCAGCACCCCAAAAGTGATAACTTTTCTATGACTGCTGGAAAGTCGTTAAAGTTTTCAGAAGAAAAAGAAACAATTCAAAATATGAGCAACAACACCTCGTTCAAATCTACAACAAAGCATGAGTCACAAGACAAACAAAGTGTTCGAAATAGGAACAAGTGAAAGCAGCACTCTCAACATGTACAAGCATCTACAATGACATCAAATTACATTTTTTCACCATCAAGAACGTTTGAAGAATATTCACAAATCACGTCGATATCAGACATGGTAATGTGAACCACCCAGAGGGACATCGTCTTTACCACCCAGGAGAACATTTATACAGTATTATCAAATGAGATAATACCAACTCCAAGAGGGCCATCACATATTAAAACCGCTGGGAGGGCCATCATGCATTCAAAATGCCAAGAGGGACATTTCATCTTCCAATGCCGAGAAGGCCATTACATATTCAAGCCGTCGGGAGGGAAATCATATATGCAAATCTCAAAAGGGCCATTGCATCTTCGAATGCCAAGATGACAATTACATATTCAAATCGTCGGGAGGGCCATCATGTATTCAAAAGGCCAAGAGGGACATTGCATCTTCCAATGCCAAGAGGGACATTACATATTCAAACCGACGAGAGGGCCATTATATCTTCAAATTACAAGAGGGCCATTACATATTCAAACCGCCGGGAGGTCCATCATGTATTCAAAATTTCAAGAGAGACATTGCACCTTCCAATGCCAGGAGGGCCATTACATATTCAAACCGCCAGAAGGGCTATCATGTATGCAAAATGCCAAGAGGGACATTGCATCTTCCAATGTCGAGAGGGTCATTACATATTCAAACATCCGGGAGGGACATCATATATGCAAATGCCAAAATGGTCATTTCATCTTCGAATGCCAAAAGGGCCATTACGTATTCACACCGCCGGGAGGGCCATCATGTATTCAAAATGCCAAGAGGGACATTGCATCTTCCAATGCCAAGAGGGTCATTACATATTCAAACCTCCAAGAGGGCCATTACATCTTCAAATTCTAAGAGGGCCATTACATATTAAAACTGTCGGGAGGGCCATCATGTATTCAAAATGCCAAGAGGGACATTTCATCTTCTAATGCCAAGAGGGGCATTATGTATTTAAACCACCGAGAGGGGCATCATATATATAAATGCCAAAAGGGTCATTGCATATTCAAATGTCAAGAGGGCCATTACATATTCAAACCGTCGGGAGGGCCATCTTGTATTCAAAATGCCAAGAGGGACATTGCATCTTCAAATGCCAAGAGGGTCATTACATATTCAAACCAACGAGAGGGTCATTACATCTTCAAAATTCCAAGGGTCTATTGCATATTTAAACCACCGAGAGGGTCATCCGTATTATATTATCAGAGGTGATAATATCATTGCTGAAAGGATCATCATTGTCATCCTACCCACGGATCATCTTCATCATCCTACCTATGGATCTTTATTATCGTCATCCTAACACTGAATCATCAACATTATCCTACTAATAAATCATCTTCCTGCCAATGGATTATCAACATTATCTTACCAATGGATCAACATCATCCTACTAATGGATCAACTTCCTACCAATGGATCATCAACATTATCTTACCAATAGATCAACATTATTCTACAAATGGATCACCATCATCATCCTACCAATGGATCACCATCATCATCTTACCAATGGAGCAACATTATCCTACTTATGGATTAACATCATTCTATCGACGGATCATCATTATCGTCATTCAATCAATGGAGCATCAACATCAACATCCTACTGTGTAGCATCACTATCCTAAGAATAGAGCATCGTCATCTTATCAATGAAGAATTATTATCAATAATATTAAATTATCGAGAAAGTCATCATCATGTCACTTCATATTAATTCATCATTTATTGCGTCGAAATCGATAGAGGCTGACATCAGAACATTTATAGAAAAAGAAAATATGTTGAATACGGTAAAATATATCACTTCTCTATTTAAAATGCAGTTTCTACAAAAAAAATTATTTGTCTTTGTCAATAACATCCGAGAGGACGAATTTTCAAATCAAACCACATGTATGGATAACATCAAAAAAGATGCAGCACAACGTGGAGTTTTTTCTTAGTAGTGAACTGGGACATAGTCCTGAGAGTAGCATCAAACTCTTAGGATGCGAGCTGAGGCACGAATTCAACCATAATTAAACCACACCATTATCAGAAGGCATATGGGTTTTTCTTTTAGTTTATCAGTTTCAGTTTCACATTCGAAATTTTTTGGCTCTCACTGGAAGCAACTTTCCAATCTGAGTAACAATGCTCCGAGAGCTTTGAAAATTATGTCTGCATAAGTTCTTACTTATGGATGTGAAGAGCTCCACATTCATGTCTAAGAGGTTGCAAGCCTCCTTTTCATACTCGACTTATTTGTCACTCTTCTAGAACCAAAGGATATCTTAGCATACTTGATTTCCTTTTCAACCGATCGAGTTGAACTACAAACAACCTTATTTCTAAGGTTTAGGGATATGTAGGCAGACTCAATGTTGAAAACTCAGTTGTATTCTGACAATCTCTCTGAAATCTTATTCTCGAGCATTCAGGTTTCTTTATAATTCAATATCAGGGTAACTTTTGAATTCTTTCGTAATCTTGCATTAAATCAAGCGTATCGAACTACAAGTGGTCTGAATTCTTATATAGCCTGTGATATGTAGGAAACCCAATTTCGGGTTCAGTCATAATTCCCAAAATTCGTTCCAAAGTCCCTCTTCTTAAGGATGAAGATGTGGTGTATCAAAATTGGATTCATCAATTTCATTTGCCTCGAATTTCTTTCATCAATCCAAGTCAAACGAAGGATAGTTGTTGACACCTAATTTTGACCCTCCACAATATAAATTAATCAACAAGCTTCTTCAATTTTGAACGATTTGAAATAATTAGTTTTATAGCATTCAAAATATATATTTTAAAAATATTTTAAAGTAATTTTAGTCATTTTTATAATTTTTAAATAATAAATATATTTTTGTATAAGTTTATATATAATAAGTATATTTTAGGGATATTCAAAAATCATCTAAAAAACTTTTTACTTTTACTTAAATATTTTATTAGTAGTTTATATTTTAAGTTAGTTATTTTATAATCAAGATGATTATTTTATTTAAACTCATTAATTAATTTATATTAATTTGTTTTGTTTAACTTTTTGACTGAATTCACCGGTTAAATTCAATTTGGTTACGTTCTAAATTCAATTGGCCACAATTGCAATTCAATGGACCATTTATTGAAGCAAATCGACTATATCTTGAACCAACTTTGGCCCATTATTCTTGGCCCATCATTTCCATCATCAATACAATTCCCAGCCCACCAAGCTAATTCGGCCCAACATACATACCTATACGTACAACAGTACATGACCAAAAACCCCCAACAATGTCTTCTTCCTCGCAAACCAGCAGTCTAGAAACTCCACCAGACTAGCTCGTGATCGCGAGCCCAGTGACCTGTATGGCGTCCTTCTCCCACTCTTCCTTATCCATTCATACACAAAGAGGTTGAGATTAATCTACATGTCGCCATCTTGCACCTCCTTCATCCTTCATCAAGAAATCAGATCCGTTGAGAATTGGTACTATTGCAGAGGTTTGAAACATTTCCTCCTAGAATTCAAGTTTCGAATTCTCTCAAAATTTCAACCTGTTTTACCATCCTTTTCAATTCCAATCTTAGCCTATATATACCCCTCTCCCCTTCCCTATTTTAGAGTTTATTGGACCCCCAAGAAACACAACTTGCATACGGTGATTTAGGAACTGAATATTCACAAATAGAATACAAATAAATATAGTGGATACTCACAAAATAGATGTACAAAAATAGAAAAGTTGAATAGCTTGAGTCCAAGTTTTAACTCTATTGTTTCATTCATTGTCTTCTCGGAGTTCGTCGAAATTCACATTGTGGTCGTGAAAAGCTCTTCATCTCATTGTCTCAGTCGTTGCTCGAAAATAGGTAGAATCCTCTTATCTTTCTGTTTAGTTCCCAATTTCCTCATTGATTTGTGAGTTCTTAAGATTGTTAATGTTGAGGATAAGAAATCTCAGAATGGTGATTCTAACATATCTTTCTGCCTAAGGAATGCTGAATTGTTTTCTGATATGAAATTTTAGTTGTGGTGTGTTCTTTACTGATTTCGAAATTCTCTTATGTAGTGTTTTTGGGTCTAATGACTTCTATAATTTCCAAATTTGTTTATTTGATGATCCATGGTCTTGAGTTTCCTTTCAATATGCTTTTTGTTTCTGTTCAAGTCTCTTTTTTTCTTCAGTTTATAGTCGCTTAAGTTCTTAGTTGTTTTAAATTTGATACTCGTCTAAGATTTAGTTATTTACTTGAGTGTTCTATATAGGAAGTCAGTTTGTTTTAGGCTCGATTGTATTTATATGATTTAGTCATGCTTCGAGATTTGGTTGTCGGAAACCTCATTCCCCTTTGTTGTTGGGTTTGTTAAATTTTCTGTTTTAGTTTTTTTAAGAACTCAAGTTACTGCCTATTGAACTACTTGCCTTAATTTCCTAGTGTTGGATATGTGAAATATGATAAAGTTTGGCTCTCTCTTTGGTTGTTTTGACACTTGCCATTAGTAGTTAATTTAGTCTGTATCAATAACATCATTAGAGTAATTTTCAATCTTCTTGTGTAATGTATGTGCCCCCATTTATTGCGATTTGAGTACAGATGCCTTGTGATGTTTGATTATTAGGATTCCAAATAGGCAGTTTCTTATGTTTTAATTCTTTGAGTTATGGCTTGAGTCATTTTAGAAATATTTATGTTATATGTTGTTGTTTTCTTCAAATTTCTTCCATGAAAATAATAAAAATGATCATAGTTCAATGTCCGCTGATGACTAGAATTCCATGTTCACCCAGAACGCAAGTTTCCCCTCCTCTTTTCTCTTGGTGTGCATAAAAGTTTAAATTGTGAAACTTCTTAAATTAATCAACTTGTCTCAAATGGATTACATTTGATTGTATAGTGTCAATCTAAGTTTCCAAAGTTTATTTTTGCATTGAATTGGATCTAGTTTTACTCTCTTTGGGTTTCATCTTCTAAGCATGAAAGTTGGGTTGATGTTTTGAGTTTATTGTCACACACAAATTCGCTTATCATTGTTTCATTGGAAAAAAATGTTATCTTATTCTATTTCCTTTGGTTATTGATTAAAGTATCAATTACACCTCATCTGATACTAGGTATATACGACCGTTAAGCAGTATAAACCCAGCAAAAGAGTTGGGGTAGATCCCACAAGGAGTAGTTCTATTTTGAATTCAAATATGAAGTTAGACTAGTGATTTCTGCAGTTGAAGGAATAGAAATTGTCGAAAATTTTTAATAAAATTAGAACCCTGACATCAATGTCAGGGTAAGGGGTTTTACAGCAGAAAGCAACCTCAATAATTAATTAAAAGTAATCAAATAGGAGAACGGTACTTGGGGGATTGATCGACTAATTGCTAAACTCAACTCAATGGGTGTTAATTGATAAACAATAGTACTAACTCTTCGTGGGTAAGATGAACTTTAGATGAGGTATTTTTCTCTAGAACAACTACCATGTTTCAATTAAGTTCTCTCGAACCTCAATGTGCTAAACATGGAGACCAGCCCACAACCTCACTATATCCACTCTTTCGAGCTGAATACATAGAATGAATGTTGGAATTCACTCTCTCGAGCTGAACCAACCATGACCCAATAACTACGAGTGGCAACTTATCACCTTAGATTTACACTTCTTTCTCAAGCAAGCATAAAACACTAAATCATACTGAAGTAACATACAATAGAGCAATTAAACCACGGCAATAGGTCAGATCCAATTCGAATAAGCACTAAAATTGTTAATGACTAACACCCATCAAGCCAAATTCAGCAATTAATCACATTGCCAAACCAACAAGATTGGGGTTTTAGCTAATCATCATAAAAGGGGAAAATTCAGTACCTAATACATGCTCCATAGCTGGGTATTGATTTTCGAATTTCTAAGACGAATAAATCTTTTTTCTATTACAACATCCAATAGAAGTCTCTAACCAAAAATGCTAAAACTCAACAAAAAAAGTGTTTTTATTCTCTCTATTTTGTTCCATAATGACTGAATGCCTTCTCTCTATTCTAAAAATCAATTTATACTGATTTGAGATGTGGCTTTTTGGGGTTAATCGGCAAGGAAAGTCAGGCTTCGCCGACCATCCTTGTCCATCGCCTTTTTTCTTCACATTTTCATCCATCATGTACTATAACTTTAGGCGGTCTAGACCGGGATCGCCGATCACTTCTGCGATTCGCCCTTTAGTCCTTTGGCTTGCCAATTCAGTTTCATTTTTTTTTCTTTCAGTGCGTTCGGCGGTACAATCTTGCTTCGTCGATGAATTCGGCGATTCGCCAATGTAGGACATAGTTAGCCCAAATTTCTCTCATTTCAGGCACAGTGTACTGTAAATTAGGCGGTCTAAGGGTAACTCGGCTATTCGCCGAGTGCTCTTGGCGATCGTCAGGCTCGCCTTTCTCACCTTCTTCAGCTTGCTTTGTTCCTTTTTTCCTATTAGTGTCTTTGCTTTGCTCCTC
>JAJOOH010009891.1:0-27558 GCA_029582605.1 Solanum gracilifrons | reverse complement strand
TCGCACCGACTCACACTGAAAACCTCGGGAGTCATGTCGACCATGCTACTAGCCTAAAATGACCCTTCCGGAGCTGATGGAATCGTCAGAATTGAATTCTGATATCATCTCCTTGAACTTTTGATCGAAAATGATCATTCAAGGTTCATAATCTCCAAAACACAAAAACTCGCACCAAGACCAAACGAACGACCAGGTGACCGAACTGTCAGTCCCAGCAAGTCATAAATGACTTGGGGTCGCTATAGGAATGCTCTAAACGACACACAGAAGGCAAGACACAGAAATGACCATGAGGGTCATTACAAGGGTAAGGTAGTGGTGGCCTTGAAGGCCATCTCGTGTATCTCCGTAATTAGCATGCGGGCAAAGTCTACCTTCAACCCAGCAACTAAGGTTGCAACCATAACTGCGCGGTCCCATGTAAGCACATTATCTGCCTGATTAGGAGACACCCGATTCTGCTCCAACAATTAGAAGAATTTGTCCACGAATGTCAGGGTGGCCTTCTTGATACCCAAGCTCGGGGTACTGAACCACTCGGCGCACTCTCCATCTGTAGCAAACTGATGGGTTAACCAATATAAAAGAGACTCCCGCTGCTTGGCATTCCGCTGAAATGCCCACTCCGAATAATGTCCATGCGATAGCCAAACTCGGCCATGTTGATAGGCTGAGTATGGCCTGAACCATAGAGGAACCCTTGGTGAGTGGTCTCTGATATGGAAACTGAAAATCTCCGCACTAATGTAGCTGTGAGTGGAGGCTGGGCGGCGGGCTTGGCCCGTCTGTCAATCGAACCTCTGAGGGTGGCAGTGTAGGAAGCATAAAACTCCTTAACTATCTCTTCATTGAAAGACCCTGGGATACAGGCCATCTATTTACACCTATGCCTCTGGAAGAGCTGATGGATGTTGAGTGCGGTATGGAGGCTGCCTGTGAGAACCCTGTACTCCTCGGTGACTAGTCGAGCCATTCTTTCCTTTTCAGTCAGCAAGCGGGCATCCCTGTATATTTGATACTGGCCACGTACACACTATCTATTGGGCTCCCCAGGAACTGGTGCAGGTTCGGTATTCAGGGGCACTGGGATGCCACCTGCACTAGAAGCCTCGGAGGTGACGTCATTAGAATTGGAGCCATAGAGGGAGCTGGAGCTGGAGGAGAACTCAGAGTCAGCCAGTGAACCGATCGGTGTGGCCCCCTCATCAAATCTGGAGGGCAGTGACCACGTCGGGAATCACCAGTTGAGCTCGGTGCCTCGTAGTGCAAGGGGTAGTAGGGGAAGTTCGGGTGTTGGGAGGAATATGTCACAGTCCTTATCGATCAGCCGTAATGAACGTGTCACAAATTTTGATTTGCCCTTCATGGCGTAAGTCGGAGCTTGCTTGGGGGCTATAGTACATGTAGAAGCATAGTTAGTACCAAAATAAGCAAATAACACACTCAGAAACTTTTTAGAACAAGCAATGAACCTAAACCAAAATTGAAAAACTTTTTGGACAGTAGCTGAACTGCCCACCTACGTTCCATGGATGGACCTATGGTCCATGGGTCAGAATTCCCAGAAGTTAGGTCTTTGATGTGAACCACGGATGTGCAGAACGGTCCGTCGATGGAACGACGGACCGTAGTCCACCTCCGTGGTTCCACACCTAGTGATTATTTCATGTACAACAGACCCACGAACCTGATCTACGGTCCGTAGGTTGTCCTACGGTCCATGGACGGTGTCTCGTGGGTTAGGTCTGTGCCAGGTTTTAGACATGCCTCTCATTATACTCATTATTTCCACCAATCAATTAATCAACCTAAGTCTAATTATGCATTTCAACACAATATATGGTAGTTCGTCATCCTTAGGGTTCCTTTAACATACAATATGGCTTATTAACATACTGAAACTAGAAACACTAAGTCAAAACTGTCATTTAGACCATTTACCCTGAGTTATTTGATTAAAAAGAATAACACAATCACATTATATCATCCCAAGGGTGTTTTTAGCATACAAATCATTGTTTACACACAAAGGTTACCACCCAAGGTCAAGATCCACTTCAGGACTTCATAATACAACCATGAACAGTGAATTCAAAGTCAGGGTGAAGTGGTTTACATTACAAGTAATGTAAGTGGGTGATTGTGTGGTTCAATAGACTCCTTAGACCCTCTGACAAGCCTTTGACACCGAACCCAAATCGAGAAATCTTTGTGAAGGGGAAAGGAGGTGATTTTGGGAGAGAAAAAAGAGAATTATGGAAGAAGAGAGTGTTTGGTGGGATTTGAGAGAGATATGGGGAATTAATATGGGAGTTTTGGGATTTGGAGGGGTTAGAAACGGTTAGGAGGGAATTTGGGTAGTGGGGGATGAATTTAAAATGAGGGTTTTTTTTATTAAAAGGGGTTCAGGTCGGGTCTCCAATAACCCTAGGTTGGACCCACGAGAACCCGTCTATGATCCGTGGGTCGACCTACGGACCGTAGGTCACTCTGACACTTTGAGTTTTAGAAGACTTACCTGGGGGATTACGGACGTCATTCATGATCCGTGGAAGGACCAACGGACTATCAATGGGGTTTGTAGACCTCTGCACAATTGTTTTTCTACAGATTTTCCCTTTTGCCCCTGCACACGTAGCAAGCATTAGGACTTTATTTTTACAGTTTTTGGACACTTTTTAAACACAGACCCTATTCAATATCTAGCCAACACTAATACAACAATAAAACACCTATCTAAAGAGTTACATCAATTAAAATAAAAGAAGAAAACTCCTAAATCGAAAAGAAAAACCTATTGTTGGATAGACTGTACATCTTGTGTTGCCTCCCAAGCAGCGCTTGATTTAACGTCGTGGCACGACGCAAGCCCTTTGATTACTCCGAATTCATCAAGATAATATGCCTCAATCACTTCTTGCACACTCTCATATTTCCCCATGTAAACCTTAGTCCTTTGCCCGTTCACCTTGAACCTTGTTCCCTCCTTGTTCTCAAGCTCGACCGCTCCATGTGGGAACAGTTAAGGGACTATGAATGGCCCGGTCCACTTGGACTTGATCTTGCCAGGAAAAAAGCGCAACCTTGAGGTGAGTAGAAACACTAGATCACCCACGACAAATTCACGCTTTTCAATCTTTTAATCATGATACTTCTTCATCTTGTCCTTGTACAAGGCTGAACTTTCATAAGCTTTTAGGTGAAACTCATCAAGTTCATTCATGTCATTCACTCTTTGACTCGATGCGGCGCCCCAATCCAATTTTAACTTCTTTAGCGCCCACATAGCCTTATGCTCTAGCTCTACCGGCAAATGGCAAGACTTTTTATATACAAGTTGGTAGGGGGACATATACAATTTGGAGGGGTTAGAAGCATTTAGGAGGGAATTTGGGTAGTGGGGGATGAATTTAATATGAGCGGTTTTTTATTAAAAGGGGTCTGGGTCGGGTCTCCAGTAACCCTAGGTTAGACCCACGAAACCTCATCTATAGTCTGTGGGTCGACCTACAGACCGTAGATCCGGTCTGTAGGTCACTCTGACACTTAAAATCTTAGAAGAGTTACCTGGGATCTACGAACGCCATTCACAGTCCGAGGAAGGACCCACATACCGTCGATGGGGTTCATAGACCTCTGCACAGTTGTTTTTCTGTTGATTTTGCCTTTCACCCCTGCACACTTAGCAACCATTAGGACTTTATTTTTACATTTTCTTGACACTTTTTAGACACAAACCCTATTCTATATCTAGCCAACACTAATACAAAAATAAAATACCTATCTAAAGAGTTACAACAAATAAAATAAAAGAAGAAAACTCCTAAATCGAAAAGAAAAACCTATGGTTGGCTAGATTGTACATCTTGGGTTGCCTTCCAAGTAGCGCTTTATTTAACATTGCGAAATGATGCAACCCCTTGATTACTCAGACTTCATCAAGAAAATAGGCCTCAATCACTTCTTGCACACTCTCCTCTTTCCTCATGCAGACCTTGATCCTTTGCCCGTTCACCTTGAACCTTGTTCTCGAGCTCGACCGTTCTATGTGGGAACACTTGAGTGACTATAAATGGCCCGGTCCACTTGGATTTAAGCTTGCCAAGAAACAAGCGTAACCTTGAGTTGAATAGACGCACCTGATCACCCACGACAAATTCACGCTTTTCAATCTTTTGATCATGATACTTCTTTATATTCTCCTTGTAGTAGGCTGAACTTTCATAAGCTTTTAGGTGAAACTCATCAAACTCATTCATGTCATTCACTCTTTGACTTGATGCGGCGCCCCAATCCAAATTCAACTTCTTTAGCGCCCACATAGTTTTATGCTCTAGCTCTACTGGGAAATGACAAGACTTTCCATATACAAGTTGGTAGGGGGACATATAAAATTTGGAGGGGTTTGAAACATTTAGGAGGGAATTTGGGTAGTGGGGGATTAATTTAATATGAGGGGGTTTTTATTGAAAGGGGTCTGGGTCGGGTCTCTAGTAACCCTAGGTTAGACCCACGAGACCCAATCTATGGTCTATGGGTCGACCTACAGACTGTAGGTTCGGTCCGTAGGTCACTCTGACACTTAAAAATTTAGAAGAGTACCTGGGGTCTACGGACACCATTCATAGTCCGTGGAAGGACCCACATACCGTCGATGGGGTCCGTAGACCTCTGCACAATTGTTTGTCTGCTGATTTTGCCTTTCGCCCTTGCATACGTAGCAACCATTAGGATTTTATTTTTACATTTTCTTGACACTCTTTAGACACAGACCCTATTCTATATCTAGCCAGCACTAATACAAAAATAAAACACCTATCTAAAGATTTACAACAAATAAAATAAAAGAAGAAAGATCCTAAATCGAAAAGAAAAACCTATGGTTGGCTAGATTGTACATCTTGGGTTGCCTCCCAAGTAGCGCTTTATGTAACATCTCGACACGATGCAACCCCTTGATTACTCAAACTTCATCAAGATAGTAGGCCTCAATCACTTCTTGCACACTCTCCTCTTTCCTCATGTAGACCTTGATCCTTTGCCCGTTCACCTTGAAGTTCCCTCTTTGTTCTCAGCTCGACCGCTCCATGTGGGAACACTTAAGTGACTATGAATGGCCCGGTCCACTTGGACTTAAGCTTGCCAAGAAACAAGCGTAACCTTGAGTTGAATAGCATCACCTGATCACCCACGGCAAATTCACGCTTTTCAATCTTTTGGTCATGATACTTCTTCATCTTCTCCTTGTACAAGGCTGAACTTTCATAAGCTTTTAGGCGAAACTCATCAAGTTCATTCTTGTCATTTACTCTTTGACTTGATGCGGTGCCCCAATCCAAATTCAACTTCTTTAGCGCCCACTTGGTCTTATGCTCTAGCTCTACCGACAAATGGCAAGGCTTTCCATATACAAGTTGGTAGGGAGATATACCTATGGGAGTCTTGAATGCGGTGCGATAGGCCCATAGAGCATCATCAAGCCTCCTTGACCAATAAGTTCTATTTTCATTCACAGTCTTAGCAAGGATTTACTTTATATCTCTGTCGTACACTTCAACTTGCCCACTAGACTGCGGATGGTACGGAGTGGCTACATTGTGACAGACTCCATATTTCTCTAGTAACACCTTGAACAACTTCTTACAAAAGTGGGAACCTTCATCGCTGATAATCGCCCTAGGTGTACAAAATCTGGAAAAGATATTCTTTTTTAGGAATGCGGTGACACTTTTACCTTCATTGTTTGAAAGCATAATTGCTTCCATCCATTTCAACACATAATCAACCGCAAGAAGAATATACTTCACCCCATGTGAACTCATAAATGGTCAAGGGCCCATACATCAAAAAACTCAATCACCAAGATCAGATTCATAGGTAGCTCTTGCCTCTTTGAAATTCCTCCTTCTCTTTGGAATCGATCACAAGACTTGGCGAAATCATGAGAATCTTGGTGGATGGTAGGCCAGTAATACCCACAGTGCAAAATTTTATGTGCAGTTCGAATACCACTATGATGCCACCAACAGGCGAACAATGACACACCTCTATTATACTCATCATCTCAACCTTGGGAACACAACGACGAATAATAACATCAACACAAATACAGAACAAATGAGGCTCACCGCAAAGAACTTCACATCATGCATAAACTTTTTCCTTTGGTGAAAAGACAAATCTGATGGAACTAGATCACTTGCCAAGTAGTTAGCAAAGTCTGCGTACCAAGTAATCAGATCATAAGAAGCAACCAATACTTGTTCGTCTAGAAAAGCATCATAAATTTCAGCTCCATTTCTTAGCTTGAGCAAAACTTTCTCCTCTAATTTGGACAAATGATCGACCACTTGATTTTCTGTCCCTTTTCTGTCTGTCACCGAAAAATCGAACTCTTGCAGCAACAATACTCATCTAATCAATCTCAGTTTTGCATCCTCTTTAGCCATCAGATACCTCAATGCAGAATGGTCAGTATGCAGTATGACCTTAGTACCAAGCAAGTAGGATCAAAGTTTCTCGAATGTGAAAACCACAGCAAGGAGTTCCTATTCAGTCACTGTATAGTTCTTTTGAGCCATATTTAGATCTTTGCTCGCATAGTAAATAGGATGAAAAATCTTCTCTCGCCTCTGTTCCAATACCATAACAAGCGCCACTCCATTCGCATCACACATAACTTCAAACGGTTGCCCTCAATTTCGGTGAAATAATGATAGGTGCGAAAACTAGCTTTGCTTTCAACTCTCTAAATGCTCTCAGACAAGCATAATCAAAATCAAACTTACACTCTTTTTCAAGAAATTTGCACAATGGGTGTGCAATTTTGCAGAAATCTTTGATAAACCTCCTATAAAAGCCTCCATGCCCAAGAAAACTTCTAACATCTTTAACAGAGATAGGCGGTGGAAGATCTTCTATTACCTCGACTTTCGCTCTATCAACCTCAATATCCTTCTCAGAAATCCGATTACCCAAAACTATCCCCTCTTTCACAATGAAGTGGCACTTTTCCCAATTGAGTACGAGATTGCACTCTTCACACTGTTTAAGTACCTCGGTCAAATGATCCAAACAACCATCAATCAGTCACATACTATAGAGAAATCATCCATAAATACCTCAATAGTGTCTTCCACCATATCAGAAAATATCGACATCATGCAACGCTGGAAGGTCGCTGGAGTATTACATAACCCAAATGGCATCCGTTTGAAGGCGAAAGTCCCATAAGGGAATGTGAAGGTGCTCTTCTCTTAGTCTTTCAGAGATATGGAAATCTGATTGTAGCCCGAATAACCATCAAGAAATCAATACCAACCCTTACCAGCAAGACGGTCCAACATCTGATCCATGAACGACACAGGGAAGTGGTCCTTTTTTGTCCTAGCATTTAATTTTCGATAATCCATTCATACTCTCCATCCAGTAACTGGCCGCATCGAAACAAGCTCATTTTTCGCATTAGGTACCACAGTAATCCCACCTTTCTTGGGCACAAATTGAACAGGACAAACCCAACTACTATCTGCAATGGGATAAATGACTCCAGTATCCAACCACTTGATGATTTCCTTTTTCATTACCTTTTGCATAGGCATATTTAGTCTCTTTTGGTGCTCAATACTGGGCTTGTGATCCGGCATGAATTGCATTTTATGAGAACAAATCCCAGAGAAATCCCAATAATGTCCGCAATAGTCCACCCAATAGCCCGCTTGAACCTCTTCAATATAGAAACCAATGCCTCAACTTGTTCCGCATTCAAATCGTCCGTAATGATGACCGATAAAGTAAAAGATCCCTAAAATCTAGCAAACAAATAGCAAATAATAGTTACAGTAGGTCTGTTCCGTTGTTACACCCTTGCAAGTTGGTGGTGACATCGACAACACCCAAATTGTTGAAAACTCATTTGAAGGAAGCACACATAAGAGACTTAGTGAGTATGTCTGCAACCTAATCAACAGTGTGTAAATACTTCACTTCAAGAGTGCTGTTCTGCACCTGTTCCCGAACAAAGTGGAAATCAATCGCAATATTTTTCATTTTGCTATGGAACACAGGGTTCTGGACAATGTCGGTTGCACTAACATTGTAACACATGATTTTGGGAAGTCCAGTGAGAGAAAATTGAAGTTCTTGACAAAGATTGACTAGCCGATTAATTTCTGCAGCAGTAGCTGCTACAACACGATATTCAACCTTTGTAGAAGAACACGAAACTGAGCGCTGCTTCTTGGAGGACCAAGAAATAGGTTTGCTGCCAAGATAAACCATGTAACCAGTAGTGGAGGTGCGATCAATAGGCTCTCCTGCCCAGTCAGAGTCAGAATAAGAAACCAACCTTTAATCTTGCTCCTTAGGCACTCGAATACCATAGGAGAAAATTCTATTGAGGTACCTGAGCAAGCGTTTAACCACCTTCCAGTGATATTGGTTAGGACAATGCATAAACTCAGCAAGCTTGTTTACAGTAAATGCAATATCTGGCCGAGTGAAGGATAGATATTGAAGCATGCCGAAGAGCTGCTGATATGTGGAGATATCAACTGATGAATCACTCTTCAAAGCAGAAAAAACTGTGATGGAACGCATTGGTGTAGGAACAGATGTGATGTCCTGCTTATGAACATCATGCAGTAGATCCATAATGTACTTTTTTTTAGACAACAAAATACCATTAAGAACGCAAAGGACCTCAACTCCCAGAAAGTAATGCAGTGCACCAAGATCCTTAATAGAGAAATGATTAGACAGACCATTAATAATATGACGAACACCAGTGATGTGATTGCCAGTATTTATAATGTCATCGACATAAACGAGCACATATGTTGTAAAGCCATATGTATTAAAAATAAACAAGGAAGAGTCAGACTTGCAGTTATTGAAACCTGCTTATATCTGATAGTTTTTGAGTTCAGTATACCAAGCTCGAGGTGCCTGCTTAAGACCATAAATTGCCTTCTTTAGTTTGCAGACGTGATGAAGGAAAAAAGAGTCTTCAAATGCAGGTGGTTGTCATATATAAACTTCATCTTCAAGTCGTCCCTGCAGAAACACATTATTGACATCTAGGTGATGAAGGGGCCAATTATGTTGAGTTGTGATGGAGATAACCAATCGCACCGTAGTTGGTTTAACTACTGGGCTGAAGGTAGAATGAAAGTCGAGGCTAGGTTGTTGAGTAAACCCTGGACCAACTAGACGAGCTTTATACCTATTAACAGAACCTTTAGGAAAATGTTTTATGCAAAATAACCACTTACAGTCCACCACGTTCTTGGACGGGTCATAGGGTACCAATGTCCACGTCTGATTTCTAATAAGTGCATCAAACTCAACTTGCATGGCATCTCTTCACTGGTGTTGAGATTGGGCTTATTTGTGAGTTCTGGGAATCAAAATATTTTCAGTGGTAATAAGAAACTGGGCAGAGGGATATTGGATACTCTTGGATCGAGTAATCAGATGGCTGGAGGGTTTGGAAGATATGTTTGTTGACTGAACTTGTGAGGGTTTAGAAGGAGAAATAGAGGGTGGGACGGTAGGCAGGTTGGAAGAGGATAGAGGTTTGGCCACAGACGGAGAGTTGCGACGTTGATAGGTAATGAGGGGGCAATTAATTATGGGTACAGAGGTTGAAGGGGATGTAGACTGTTGTGGAGGGATATAAGCAGTGGGGGAGATATTGTGAGAGTGAGATGAAGATAGACCAGGAGAAATAGTTGGCAGTAGAGATGGAAAAGTACCTGAACTGTCGGAGAGGCCTTGGCTTGCGGCATATTAGGACGAAAGTGGTTGTTGAGGCAGTTGCAACGCTGGTGGCGGAAGATCATTAAAAGAGTTTAAATCCAAGTTATTATCCTTTGATTTGAGGTCATCTAAACAAACTTCCCACGATATATTAGTACTAGAATTATTTTTGAATTTGGAAAACATGTGTTCAAACGGATAATTTTCTTCAAAAAATAATACATCCCTTGATAAATAAAGTTTGGAATTGATAGGATCAGAACATTGTTGGCAGTAATATTTGTTAGAGAATCCCAAACAAACACATGGAGTTGAACGGGGCTCAAGTTTATTGTTGGCATAGAGTCGAATCCAGGGATAGCATAAACAACCAAATATTTTTATGGATTCATAATTTGGGGTTGCTTGGAACAAAATCTCATATGGACACTGACCTTTTAAATTAGGTGTAGTTAAACTCTTTATAAGATAAATGGCTTGGTGACAAGCAAAACTCCAAAATTTAGATGGTAGTGAAGCTTGGTGTAATAGAGTCTTGGCAATTTCAATAATATGTCGGTGTCTCCGTTCAACCAAAACTACTCTTTGTGGTGTATAAGGAGGGGATACCAAATGTTCAATACCTTGCGTTTTTTAAGTATAAGGAGAGACTTTCAAATTCACCACCACCGTCGGTATAGAGAGAAATAATTTTTGTTTCAAATTGTCGCTCAAGCAAGGGATGTAAACTTTTGAAAACCTCGAAAACTTCATGCTTAAAATTTTAATGTGTAGAACCACATATATTTTGAAAATTGATCAACAAATAAAACATAATAACATTTTTTATCAGCAGACAACACCGAGGAAGGTCCCCATAAATCAGTGTAAATTATTTGTAAAGGCCGTTTGCTTTGCAAGGAATTTTCAGAAAATCATAACCTGTGCATCTTATTTGAACAAAAAGAATTACAGACTGAAATAGTTTTTGAATCTGAAAATGGAAGAGAAAACTTCTGCAAAAGCTTATTTATAACGCAACTGTTGGGATGTCCCAAGCGCCGATGGCAGAGGTGCAAAGGAGTAGCAAAATTGCATTAAGGATGGGTGCTTGTACTACCTGGTGGCCACTTATAAAGTCCACTTTTACTCTGCCCACGTACCGAAGGCACCCCCGTAATGAAAAGAGAAAAATTCAATAGATGTCTGATTGTCACAACAAAATTGTGAGACTGAGAGAAGATTTCTTTATATGGAAGGGGCACACAAAGTAATTAGCAAGGTAAATTGATAATTTGATGCACATAAATTAGTGTTACCAGTATGGGAAATCGGTATCGTATTACCATCATCCATTGAGACCGTCTCCGGACCGTGATAATCCTGTGTAGTAGTTAGGCTATGAGCGCATCAGATGTAATGTGATGAGTGGCTCCAGAGTCCACAATCCAAGGTTCCTATTGTTGGTTTAGACATCCAGCATAGTTGGCACGTGCTTGGAGGTGATTATGGGACTGTGAGCGACAAACTCTTGCTGAGTGAGTAGGACGATCACAGAGTTGACATTATAGTTCATTGCATGAAGGTTATTGTTGCCATTGCTGATTTCTTCTTGGGGTCTGATTAGTCCACAAATTGGACTCATTTAAGGCTATATTTTGATAGAATTAGTGTCCTCAAATGCATATTGTCTCAATATCTGATGAAAACCCTTAAGTTTTAGGTATTTGGAATTTGAGGCAAAGCATGGACACTACTTGGCAAGAAGGAACAAGGCGGCTGAAAAGAATGAAGAAATGAAGGCCTAAATATCACCGAGCCCAGTTGGCGAGTCGTCGTTCGGCCTGGAGATTGCTTTTTGCTCCAGTGTGCTGAGCCCTGAAGGGAAAGATCAAGTTGGCAATGAAATGGAGCAGTCGGCGTGTCGCCGAGTAGTTCCATGAAGCATTACTATATCGCCCAATGACTCGAAGCGTAAATATGGTGAAGGTTAAAGCAAGAAGGTGATGAAATCGACCATAAGGCGGATCGCCGTGTGTATCGGCAATCCCGACTAACTGCGCCGAGTGATATGCAGCAACACAAATTTTCAAACACTATAAATACTCGTTTAAAATTGTTAACTTAGTATCAAGTCATAGACAGTTATTATTCAGAATTAGAATATATTCAGTTTCAAGTTTTAGAGGGTTTTGGAGACTTTATTCTAAGACCTTGAAGATTCAAAGGGTTTCAATTCCAAGAAATTGGGCTTGGGTCTCGAAGATTCTTCGCTCTTGACATGTTTTAAGACTTAATCCTTCATACCCAGTTTATGGAAACTAATATTGGTATAAATTTTTATCTCTTTTACATACCTAGCTAAAACCACAATTCTTGGGGTGTGATTTTGTGAGTATGGGTTAGATTATCTGTTGGGTTTTGCTTGTTGATGGTTTATTTGTTGCTTAAATGTGATTTCATTTAGTAGTTGTGTATGAACTTAATGGAGTTGTAGTTGCAAATATCATTTCATCTTAGTGTTTTCGGCTTGCTCGAGAGAGAGGTCGTAAAATTAAGACTAATAAATTGATAGCCGGTGGTATTGGGTCGATATGGGTTCAGCTCGAGAGAGTGAATCCTAGTCCTTCTCCCATATATTCAGTTCGAGAAAGTGAATGGGCTAAGGCCGAAGCTATGATTAAAGCGGCAAGTCGGTGTTTGTGAGAAACCGAGTCGATTCGGGGTAAGTTACTCGAGAAAGAATTTACCCCCACTATAGTCTAGCCTTGTCATAAATACTCAACAATTTGCTATCAAAAGCATGTACCCGACAGTTTAGTTTATCCCGTATTCCTATCACATCCCAAGAATCCCAACTCTCTATCTAGTTTTCACTGTTTGCAGTTGTTATAATACAAAATCCCCCATTGATAATTGACGCTTGCGTCACCCCCTTTAGATTTAGTATGTTTATATTCGATAATGTCTATAGCTATGACTAATTAGAACTAAATTTTATTTTTCTATTAATTCTCAAAACCACTACCTTGGGACTCGACCCCAAACCTTGGTTGGGTTACTTTACTATTGAACGATCGTAGATGGTCGAATTGGAAGTTGTGTCTTGATTACGCAACCATCAAAATGGCGCCGCTGCCGGGGAGTGGTGTTATTTGAGAATTTTTAGTTTAGTTAAATTTTTGTTCTTCTTAGTCGTATTTTACTATCTTTATTTTTAGTTTTATTTTTATTTGTGTTCTTGTTGTAGGCAGATACCCTGAGAATGGCTGAGGGAAATGGTAGCAAATTGGCTGAGATGAATCAAGAAGTCGAGAGCGACTTCAAGTTATCCGCATTGTAACTTAGCTGAATGATTTGCCCACCAAAATATCAAAGGTGGAAGACCAGTGCAAAAGTTAAGGGAGGTACATACCCCCTCATAAGCAAAAAATTTCTAGAGATATGGAGAATAATCGTATCGAGGACATACTACAAACCATTCTCCAAAAGTTCACTGAACAAGATCAAGTTTTGGAAGAGATGAACGAGAATATTGAAGTGTTGAATCAGATGATTGGCTCTTATTCTAGATCGATCCAGCTTATCAGGACACTCTTGAGTTATTCAGTGCCTCCATTCAACTCAAATGAACTATTGGGGTTACCTAGTAACACTAGGGCCAACCCCAATGATGGAGAGTGAGTAAGGACTTGCATCGGGAAACGACGTTAACTAAGGTGCTTCTTGGTAGGCAACCCAAGGCCTTAAATACTTTATTTTTGTCTTAGAAATAATGATGTTCTAATTTTGTAGGTTCGAGTGTGAAAAGTGTGAGAAAAAGTGCAGGTTGGAGGACATACGTCCAGTCGGTGAGCACCAGGAGCAACATGGCGAATCGCTAACTAGGTCGGCGACCCCGATGAAGACCACCGTTTGGATCCTCATGTTGACTGAAGGTCCTGTAAAACTCGGCGAGGTTAGTAACCACTCGGCAGATCGTCGAGTAGCTGGGAGAATTCGACTAATATCGTCGAATGGGTGAGATCTAGATAAGTTTTTATAAGCCGCGGGTTTAAACTCTCAACCTTTTTCATTTTCCCTCACTCTTAATCTTTGAAAAATTGGAGCTACTTAGTATTTTCAATATTTCCACATTCAATAAGTATTTTAGTTGATTGATTTGTGCTCGGAATTGGATTACTTTGCCGCCTAGCATTTCAGTCTTGTTTTAATCGGTAGTAAAGGTTGTTTTCCCAAACCCCGCAATTATTTTTGATATTTGAACTCTTATGAAAAATGATATTATTTGGTTGTCGTGTGCTAGGCCTCTCTGATTGGTTTAGATTGTTTAAATGCCAAGTTTAATTCGTAAATCTTGCCCATTTTATCTTGATTTTTGAATTCCCTTTTTGTTGCACGTCAAAATGAGTTAAATCCTGTGGGGTTGTGCGTGTGGGCTGTTTAGCATGGTTGAGTGTTATGTGTCTGAGCTTAATGGTACTCGTGCATAGTTTAATTTTGTTTTAGGGGGCTGCGGGGTTGAATTTGAGAAGGTGGGTTGCATAAAGGAATGTTGGGTCATTTGGCGAGCTGGGTCAAGTTCACCGAACCACTCTATGGCTCGCGTAATGACCCTATCTCGCTTTAATTTCATGCTATATTTGTTGTTAGTTTATGTAACTTTCAGTGAAAAGTCTTTGGTTGCCAAAAGCACTCGGTGACTCGCCGAAAGTCTTCTTGGTCGACCTTTGTCTGCACTCCTAAACCTTTGTTGCACTATATCTTTCGGCGGACAAAGCCCTGCTCTCCAAAAGAGGTTGGCGACTCGCCGAAAAGACCTTCCCATCGCCAACATGCTAAATACTTTTTAGCCAATCATGTCGGCGATCCCGACTTAACTCGACGAAGCGATTTGTCGATTCACCGATTTATTCAATGTGTCTTTCTGCAATTATGTTTACATGAATTTGATTTACTCTGTCTAACTTAGCCCACTATAATTGTAGACATGGCTAGGTCTAAAGTTGCTGGGACAAAACATACCACGCCAGGGGAAAGCAAAAGGGATTACAATCAATGAGGATGCAGCTGCATCCAGGGCCAGGCCGCAAAACTTTCTACAACTGGTGGAAAAGGAAAGGACAAAGATAAAGCCCCTGAGTTATCAGAAGCAAGCTCCGGTAGTGATGACTTTTATACTAATGACCCCAACCCATCCGAAAGTGAGGGTGTAGGTTCTGATGAGGATGACTAGATAGAGGCACAGAGGGCTGAGTTACGATCCAAAAAGCTGAACAATCCATCTAGGATCAGGAATTCTTAACCTACCACTCTTACTCCTCTAGTACTAGAGTAGGCAATAGTGCTGGCACCTCCAATACAGGGTCTTCCACCCAAGTCAATGAATAGATTAAAGGCTGAGGGGCTGAGGACGATTCTTGAGGAAAAGTGTATGTCCTTAGATGGGGTTATTGACAGGTACCCAGAGATAATGGAATGCCTGAGATACCACAAGTTCCAAATCTTCATCAAACCCTGTGGTCCTTATATTCCAAACTAGGTAAGAGAGTTCTACAGTGCATATATTGTACTAATACCTCAGAAAAAATAGTTAGCAACATCTTTTAAAGAAGTTGACTACATAATTGTTAGAGGTCGGAGGGTGAAGTGTGATAGTGAGGCTATCAATGCAGTCTTGGGCATGTCTACAAATATTAGGGATCACTGCCAACACATGATCAGAACAAAGAAGCTGGATGAGATGAAAGAGTGGTTAACCCCACTGATCTCAGATGATTCTCTAAAGTGGTTGAATGAATGAGCTCATTGCCGTAAGATTCTGGTTTGGTTTTATCAGCAGCACAATTATGCCATCCCAGAATGAGTCAGTTCTTTGCCTTGACAAGGCAGCCTGCCTGGGTTGCATCATAGACAAAACTCGAATAAATTTTGGTACGATCATCGCTTCAGAGATACTCATGCATGCAAGGCAGTGCCAGACCTCACTTCCATTCCCAGTATTGATCACAGAACTATGCACACAACTCGGGTACCTCGAGATGCCAAGAAGGATGTGGAAGTGATGCCCACATCCTCTACTAATAGCCAAAGGATCAAAGACGAATACTTTAAGGATCAAGCAAAAAGGAAGAAGAGATCCTCGGTGGAGTCAGTGAACACAGAATCATCACCTGCAGAGGCATCTTTGCCTACTCCGATCCCTGGGCCTTCAGGTATATCTATTATCACTGCTACTCCTACTGACACTCCAAGTTCTTCTGCTGTCGCACTGCCTCCTATACCTACTGTTGTTGTTGTTGTTTCCCGGCCTCCACTCACCCAAGCTTCCCTTCTTCGGATGGGACAGCTGGTCGAGTCTGCTGATCGTTAGGCTGTCAGCGTAGAGGCCTCTATTCTGGGCATGATTCAGACTGCCCTTACTGACATTGTGACACCACTAAGCATTGCAATTGATTCCCTAGCAGCCATGAGAGTGGTGTGTGAGAACAACTGATGTATGCGTAATCAAGACACAACTTCCGATGCAAGTGTCTACGATCGTACAATAGTTTAGTAACTCAACCAAGGGTTGGGATCATTCCCAAGTGAGTGGTTTTGAGAATTAATAGTAAAATAAATTTTATTCTAACTAGTCGTAGCTAAAGACATTAACGATTAAAAACAGTGTAAATTAAAAAATGGGGACACAAAAGTGTCGATTAACAATGGGGTTTTGTCACTAAGGAGTAAAAACAACTAAATAAAGAAGGGTTTCTAAGTAATGAGAGGGGATCCTTGGGATGTGATGGGAATACGAGTTAAGCTAGATTATTGGGTACATTCTTTAGATAGAAGATTCATAGAATAATTTTGACTAGGCTAGAATTTAAGGGGGATAAGATCTCTCTCGAGCAACTTACCCTGTTTCAAATGCGTTTCTCTCAGACACCCACTTGCCGCATGAAGACTAGCCTACGCCTTAACCCACTCACTCTCTCGAGCTGAGTGTGTGGACATGGGACTAGGGTTCACTCTCTCGACCCACTCACTTTGGCCATCAATCTAGTGGTCTTAGTTTTACGACCTCTCTCTCTCGAGCAGGCTGAAAACACATAAATAAACTTGTATTTGCAACTACAAATTCATTAAATCCATCCACAACCACTAAACGAAATTACATTTAAACTACAGATGGACTATCAACAAGCAATACCCAACAATTATCTTAACCCATATTTGCTAAATCATACCCCAAGAATTGGGGTTTTTAGCCACTCATGTATAAGAGATAGAAATTTATACCAAATTGAGCTTGCATTTAACTAGGTATGAAGATTTAAGTCTTGATACAGGCCAAAATTGAAGAATCCAAGAGACCCAAATCCAAAACTTGAAGATGAAACCCTTTGGAACTTCAAGTCTTCAAAAACCTCTCAATCTTACGGTAAAATATCAAAAAGTACTATTCTATATGAAAATTGTAATAATTGTTTGACTTTTAAAACTACAACTCTAACTAGTATTTATAGCTTTCACAGATTTGTGCTGTAGTGGATCATTTGGCGTTGTTAGTCAGAATCGTCAATCAACTCGGCGATTCGCCCTTTGGTGTAGTTTATCGCCGTCTTGCGCCAGCCTTCAACATCGTCGTGCTCTGGGTCATTGAGTGACATGGTACTGCTTCACAGAAGTTCTCGGCGATGAGCCGACTTGATCTTTTACTTCAGGGCTTAGCACACTGGAACAAAAGGTGAAGTAAGACCCTTTGGTGACTCGCCAAGTGGACTCAGTGATCCTCAGACCTTCATTTCTTCATTCTTTTCAGCCTTTCCGTTCCTTTTTGCGATGTAGTGTCCATGCTTTCCTTCAAAAGTCATATACCTGAAACTTAATAGTTTTCATCAGATATTAAGATAAAATAAGCAATTGAGGACTCATAGCAACCAAGAGGCCACGGAGGAGGTGACAGCTTTAAAGGATGCCATCGCTGAGCTGTAAAAAGATATGGACTATCTGAAGTCCATTGATATGTCCATGGTATTTGGAACAGTAGAGATTCCAGATGTGCCTGAGATGCCTCAGACCACCACCGAACATGGGGATTGATCGGACTAGACAACCAATCCTGAGTCAGAGGCAGAAACTGATGAAGAGATGCTTGAGGAGACTAAAGGAGCTGCAGATAAAGATCTAACTGAGACTGAAGCAGTTATGATACATGTTGTCGTGCAGGTTTCCTTGGCAAATGCATCTGTTGCTAGATCTAGTGGAGCTGGTCCTTCTGAGGTCACTCTAGGAACTGAGGCCCAAACAAATGGAGAGACTTCATAGATAGGATCCCCTCTTTACCCCACTCTCTGTCTTTCTTTAATCTATATTCTTGATATTTTATTATTTACATTTGAGGATAGAATGTTTTTAATTATGCTGGGGTGTGGCCCACCTTTGTGTGCTATTCGTAAATTGTGTTTTGTTTATGTATTTACGTTGTAAGCTATAATTGTATCTTATACTACTTTCGTGGAAGGTTTGAGCTGGTGGCTTCTTTTGCTTTAAATTGCAAATGATTTTGACCCTTCTGGAAAAAAATTGCCACCTCTTGTATGCGTTGAATGTAGTTGTTCTTTCACAAATCTGAGTATCGGTTTTGATCAATATCGATGACTTGAATAGTGCTCTTAATCGAACAAACATGAATGTGCGGCTACGATGAGACCAAATGAAGTTGCATAGACAATACGTGAACTCTTTGCATCTCGTTGGGATTAGCCATGTGTCAAATCAATTCTTTTGCAATGAACGTTGCACACTAGCGAAAGTGTAGAGTCTTGTTTGACTTTAGTGTCGATGTCTTGTGTGATGAGCTTACTGTGAACCATGCATGACAATACCTAGAATTTGACCCGTTGGTCCGGTCGACTAAGTAAGGCCGTGTCTTGAAATGATCTTAGGCAAATTCGAAGAGTGTGAGCCAATTTTATATATAACTCTTTTGTGACCTACCTTGTGAGTGTGCGAACCTCTTTTGGACACCCCTTGAGCCTTATCTTTCCAAACAATCCATGGAGAGTGAATAATGGAATAACTTATGAGCACTAACTTGATGAAAGAAGAGGAAAAGGAGTGTTGTGAGCACCACATTTCATGAGGATGAAAGTCACTGAGCCTAAATGACCATACCTTTGCACTCAGCCCCGCTACAAGCCTTGTTAAGACCTTTTTGATCTTGAGTGAGCTGAAACAAATGTCGATTGAAAAATACGGGCATGGGTGAAAGCATGCATAGTGTTCTTCTTTTTGAGTGTGAGCGTTGCATTTGATTTCGAAGATTTATATGATTAATCCTTTGTGCGAAGGCATTCAAATACTTTTGTTGAGCTTGAACTTGCATTTGAAGCAAGTATTGCGAGCTTGAGAATCTTTGGTAATGGTGTGTCACAACTTGAATCTTTGGGTACACAATTGATCCTTGCTTGATTAAATTGAGTCTTGTTGTGTACATTCATGATCAAGTCTTGTGTAGCACTATTTGAGACACCCTTTTAAAACTACTGAACTTGAGTTTTACTTGAGGACAAACAAAACTTTAAGTTGGGGATATTGATGAGTCCACAAATTGTACTTATTGAAGGCTATATTTTGATAGAATTAGTGTCCTCAAATGCATATTTTGTCTCAATATCTCATGAAAACCCTTAAGTTTCAGGTATTTGGTGTTTGAGGAAAAGCATGGACACTACTTGGCAAGAAGGAATAAGGCGGCTAAAAAGAACGAAGAAATGAAGGCCTAAAATCGCCGAGCCCAGTTGGTGAGTCGCCGATCGGCCTGGAGATTGCCTTTTGTTCTAGTGTGCTGAGCCCTGAAGGGAAAGATCAGGTTGGCGATGAAATGGAGTAGTCAGTGTGTCACCTAGTAGTTTCGGGAAGCAGTACTATATTGCCAGACGACTCAAAGCGCAAAGATGCTGAAGGCTAAAAAGCAAGAAGGCGATGAAATCGACCAAAAGGCAGATCGCCGAGTGTATCGACGATCCTGACTAACTGCACGGATTGATCCACTGCTGCACAAATTTTCAAACACTATAAATACTAGTTTAAAATTGTTAACTTAGTATCAAGACAATTATTATTCATACTTAGAATATTTTCCTTCAATACGCACCCAAGTTGATTGGAAATTCTCATACTTGGTATAAATTTTTTACCTCTTTTACATGCCTAGCTAAAACCCTAATTCTTGGGTTGTGATTTTGTGAATATGGGTTTGATTATCTATTGGGTCTTCCTTGTTAATGGTTTATTTTTTGTTTAAATCTGATTTCGTTTAGTAGTTGTGTATGAAATTAATGGAGTTGTAGTTGCAAATACGATTTCATCTTAGTGTTTTCGGCTTGCTCGAGAGAGAGGTCGTAAAACTAAGACTACTAAATTGATAGCCGGTGGTATTGGGTCGACATGGGTTCAAATCGAGAGTGTGAATTCTAGTTCTTCTCCCACACATTCAGCTCTAGAGAGTGAATGGTCTAAGGCGGAGGTTGTGCTTAAAGTGGCAGCTCGGTGTTCGAGAGAAACCATGTCGATTCGGGGTAAGTTGCTCGAGAGAGAATTTACCCCTACTATAGTATGGCCTAGTAAAAAATACTCAACAATTTACTATCAAAAGCATGTACCCGACAATTTAGTTTATCCCGTATTCTTGTCACATCCCAAGAATCCCGTCTCTCTATCTAGTTTCTGTATATTTTCGCTGTTTGTAGTTTTTAATTAATACAAAACCCCCCATTGATAATTGACGCTTGAGTCACCCCCTTTAGATTTAGTATGTTTATATTCGTTAATATCTATAGTTATGACTAATTAGAACTAAATTTTATTTTTCTATTAATTCTCAAAACCACTCCCATGGGACTCGACCCCAACCCTTGATTGGGTTACTTTACTATTGTACGATCGTAGACACTCAAATTGGAAGTTGTGTCTTGATTAACGAAATATCAAAATGGCGCCGGTGCCGGGGAGTGGTGTTATTTGAGAATTTTTAGTGTAGTAAAATTTTTGTTCTTCTAAGTCGTATTTTACTAACTTTATGGTGTATAAGGAGGGGATACCAAATGTTCAATACCTTGTATTTTTAGGAATGAAGAGAGACTTTCAAATTCACCGCCACCGTCGGTATAGAGAGAAATAATTTTTGTTTCAAATTGTCGCTCAAGCAAGGGATGTAACGTTTTGAAAACCTCGGCAACTTCATGCTTAAATTTTAATGTGTATAACCACATATATTTTTAAAATTGATCAACAAAAATAATGTAATAACATTTTTTATCAACAGACAACACCGGGGAAGGTCCCCATAAATCACTGTAAATTATTTGTAAAGGTCATTTGCTTTGCAAGGAATTTTCAGAAAATGGTAACCTGTGCATCTTATTTGAACAAAAAGAATTACAGATTGAAATAGATTTTGAATCTGAAAATGGAACAGAAAACTTCTGCAAAAGCTAATTTAAAACGCAACTGTTGGGATGTCCCAAGCGCCGATGCCAGAGGTGCAAAGGAGTGGCCAAATTGCATGGAGGATGGGTGTTTGTACTACTTGATGGCCACTCATAAAGTCCAATATTACTCTGCCCGCGTACCAAAGGCACCCCCGTAGTCAAGTCCTTCATAAGATAATGAAAAGGGAAAAATTCAATAGATGTTTGATTGTCACAACAAAATTGTGAGACTGAGAATATATTTATTTTTATGGAAGGGACACACAAAGTATGTAGCAAGGTAAATTGATAATTTAATGCACATAAATTAGTGTTACCAGTGTGGGAAATTGGTATGATATTACCATCACCCATTAAGACCGTCTCCAGACCGTGATAATCCTGTGTAGTAGTTAGGCTATGAGCATCAGATGCAATCTGATGAGTGGCTCCAGAGTCCACAATCCAAGGTTCCTGTTGTTGGTTTAGATGTCTAGCATAGTTGGCACATGCTTGGAGATGATTATGGGACTGTGAGCGATAAACTCTTGCTGAGTGAGCAGGACGATCACAGAGTTGACATCGTAGTTCATTATCTGAAGCTTGTTGCTACCATTGTTGATTTCTCCTTGGGGTCCCTTGTTCCCTGTTTTATTGAGGGCGCCACTATTGTTCCCTATTCTGGTGAGGGCGCCACTGTTGATTGTTAAGCGAGGCATTGTTTCCTTGCCTGTGGTTATTGTTGTTGCTAGGAGAAGCAATGCTGGTCCATTGACTAATTGTTGCAGTTATGAGCGGTGTTTTCTTAGCCTCTTCATATTTGAGGAAGAGTTCATGATCAATCAGCTTCTCATATAATTCCTCATAAGTGATAAAAGTATCACGTGATCTGATAGCTACGGAAATCTCTCGAAACTCAGGGCCTAGACCACTCAAAATCTTAACAATGAGTTCTTCATTTGTAACTTGTGCTCCGGCAGTTGCGAGTTCATCAAAGAGTGACCGAACCTCGCATAAATAATTTGCTACAGGTCGAGATTCCTTTTGGAGCCGAGCTTGCTGGTGTCGGAGACTAAAAATTCTAGTCTGAGACTTGTTAGTAAAAGCAGTATGGAGATGAGTCCATGCTTTGTGAGAAGAAGATGCAGTTGTAACAGTGGATGCAAGTGTTGGATCAACTGATGCCATGAGGGAATTTCGTATGAGTTGATCCTAGCAGAACCAGGTCTCATAGGCACGATTTGGTGAGCTTTGATTGTTTTGAGTTATTGTCTTGGGTGGTGCAACGGAGGTGCCATCAAGATGGCCAAATAATTTGTGGCCATTCATGAGCATTGAAACCTATGCCTTCCAGGTCGCAAAATTATGACTGCCGATGAGCTTGATTGGTAATTGCATGGCTGGATTGAATTGGACGATGGGGCTGTTTGCAGATGTGTTATCAGCACTAACAACGTTGGTAGGAGGAGCCATTGAGATAGTGGATCAGGAAAGAAACAAGGATCAGTCGCATGTGAGCAGGTCTCTGATACCATAAAAGGGAATAGCTAATTGTATGACCATTGTTTATTCTATGATACATGATAGGGTATATCAAGGATGATACCCCAACTACAATCCGTATAAGTCTCAACAATTCTCTGTATCTGAACAGAGTCCTATAATTAGAAAAGAAGTAAAAGATCCCTAAAATCTAGGAAACAAATAACAAAGAATAGTTACAGTAGGGTTGTTCCACTGTTACAAATCTCTCAGCAAACCATTTATTTCATCCTCACCATCATCCTCTTCAATGTCATTATCATCTATTTTTTCAAAATTTTATTTTTCTTCACCTGACATCTCCCCATGGTGATACCAAAGAGTATAACTTGGCAATATCCCGTGTACTATTAAATGTGACCTAACTACAACACGTTATCTAGAAGTTGCATTACCACATTTAATACATGGACAACGTATCAACTGCGGCTCTCCTAATTTTGTAAAAGCATAATCCAAGAAAGTCTCCACCCCATCTATATATGCAATAGCAAGTCTATCTTTAATGAGTTTCATCCATTGTTTATTAGGCGCCATTATCTCCATGCATGAAAAATAGATATAATAAAATATTAGTATAACAACAAAGTAGTACTGATTAGATATTTACTTTTAGAGTTATAGATTCATACACAATAGATGCATATAGTTATATACGTATTACAACAAAAAATCAAGAAACAAACACTTAATCTATACTTAAACAAGAAACATGCATAAATATTCACATGATGGTAATAAAAAGGTTACAAAAATTGGAATAGTCCAAATTACATGACAACAGACTCTAGCAATTCAAGAAAAACCAACATATAATAGTAAAAGACCAAATATTTCAAAATAATAATTTTTTCAGGTATATTCTTAACATCAATAGTAAAAGACCAAATAGTTTCTACGTTATTGTTATGAACTGAATATACAAAGCAGGTTCACAACAAATTTATAAAATTATAAACGAAGGTTAGAGAAGTCCTACAATCTAATCTGATTATATTAAAAGAAGAGTATGTAAAGACTTAAGAAAAAAGGTGAAATATTTTATATTTTTCTGTTTGTAGCATTTAAATTTTGTTACAGTTGTGCAATTTTTTATTACCTATATTGAACACATCAAAGTTTTGATAGTGCGTGATAGTTAAACATTTTATGATGCTCATACCATTGTTCAAAAATTGATGAAACACAGTATAAGATCGCCACCAACAGCACCTCTTAAAAAATGGCCAATAAAACTAGATTAAAAAACATAGCAAAACAAATGGCCACAAAAATTGAGACAAATACTTGGAAAATTTTCAAAAACACATCAGTAAAGAAGAAATGATTAGAAAAAGAAAAAAAAGCGTACCTTACAAAAGAAATCAACAGAGAGCCTTCAAAAGAATAGTTTTGGAGACACTTTCAACAACAATAACAAGCACCACCACCGACAGATTTGGAATCAAAGCCTACAACAACCAAGAAACAAATATGTGAACATGAGATACACTTCACAGAAAAGAAAATATGAAATGCAACAAAGAGCTTAAAAAAATCAACAAGCCACATGAAACCATATTGACATAATTTCAGTATAGTCTTTCCAATAATATATATTTCCTATTTCAAAGAGTTCATCCATTTTCAATGAAAGAAAAAATACATGGAGAAAAAAAAGGATGTGTTATCCCTAAGTGTGGCAGACAAGAAATATGGTCATCACAATGGTGGAATATGTGTTTCTGGAGGCTACTTAATGATTGGGAAATAACATGGGTAACAGAGCTATTAAATTTGTTAGGTGAATTCTCTGGTACTAACATGGAATAATGATACAAAGAGGCAGTAACTTTGGAGTTTCAGGGAAAACAAGCCACTAGATTGTCAAAGTAGATGATACATAGGGAAAGAACATGTATTCACAGTCAAAACTCCACATGAAAAACTTCTTGAAACATAGGTATTGATTTAGTGCTATTTGATAGATTTATATACAACATTTTCCCCACTTCTGAAATTATATTAAACAAAGATATGCATGTTTTAATCGTTAGCCGGCTATACATTTTGAACAGTAAACAAAAGAATTTAATCATGCTTACAGTACCACATACTTTTAAATTTTGAAAACTCGACCCAGCCCGAGCCATGGACAACCAGAAGCTGTCACCCAGGCTAATAGTTATTTCTTAGGAAATGGGAATGCTGGAAGAGCAGTGTTTTGGAGAGCGAGAAGCAAAAAAAAACAACAAGGGCTTGCTTCACCAAAGCGAGAAGCATGAAGCGAAGCACACACTTTTTAAACTAAAGTGCTATTTAGTAAAAAAATAAAAAATATCAAATATGCATAGATAAATAACCAAGAACTCAATAGAAATAACATATTTAGCAAATCTTTCAATTCTTAGAGTAAAGAGTTTATATAATTTACCCAAAAAAAGAAAACTGAACAGTGAGAACAGAGGAAAATTTACAGAATATGAACCAAAACAGAGCATAACAGAGAAAACAATTGCGAAACTGAGAAAACATACCAGAGAAGATTATAGAAGAAGACAAGGAAACCATGTTAATATTGAATCATATTTGATTTTTATGTATCCTCTGAATCCAATACGTATGTGAGGCAACTCATTGGTGTTGTCATTTAGACTAAACTTTTTCTAATTGTGCTATGGTACTCTTTGACAACTCTTCTAGGATACATTTCAAATGTTAAAATGAATATGCAGTTTCTTGTATCCTCGGTATGATTAGCTTTTCCATTCAGGCTAATATTTTTTCTTAATAGTCTGTTATTCTTTTACCCAAAATTATATGACAGTTTTTACTGCAAAATGTTCTACTAAAATATTGTGTATTATCTATTTGAAGATACACAATAAAAATTTATCATGATCGTGCCAACTAGCATGAAAACCTATCTCTATCTCTACTCAAATAGAGAAGTTTCATTAGCCGCATCTCAACCAGTGTAATAGATGCTTCCTTCACCAATTGAATGATAGTTCTTTGCTTTTCCTAATCTAACTTGTATGTATTTGAGCTAGTCATACTAACCTTTTTGGTAAATTTATAACAAGGGACGAGAACCATTAATTCAGCTAGAGAGAGTTTGGCTTCTTAAATTCTTCAGTTTTGTCATACAAAATGCTAAAATTTTAATCAGTCACTTGCATTAAATGTTTAAAGTTATTTATCCTATTAAGAATACAAAGTTCTAATTGTCCTCTTACTTAGATGTTCTATAAATGTGCTTGTTTTGTGCTATGTTAATGAATTTCATGCAATTGCAGGTGATACTATATGTTGCTTTCGCCATGGCTTTGATATTTCCCTTTCATATTTTCTACTTATCATCTCGCAACTTTCATAAAAGTTTAGCCTAAATGACAGCACCAACTGAGTTGCCTCACATACGTATTAGATTCAGAGGATACATAAAAATCAAATATGATTCAATATAGATGGAAAAAACAAAACAAGGAAAATTGCTGACACAGTTGAAAAAATAACTGTAGCTAGAGAAAAAGAGAAAATAAGAAGAGAAAAGAGAAGAAGAAGAGATGAAAAACTTAACTTGCAGTCACTTGGAAGAGTGTCACAACATGAGAAGTGAAATAAAGGGAAATGTTTGGAAAGAAGGCACAAAATGTTTTTACAAAATAATAAAAAGCCCTAGTTACTGTCAACCTTAGTTTAGCAGAAAAGCAAGAAATCGCTTTCCCGCTTCTGGATTGAAGCACTTTATTTTTTTACCATAGTTTCGCTTCACTACAAAAAAGCATTACAACTTCGCTTCGGTTTTTTCTCAATTTAAACAACGAAGCACTCACTTTTAGTAACATAAAAAACCAAAGCCAACAATTGGATCAAGGAGAATTGTGTTTAATGGAGATGCTAGTGGAGAGTGATTTACGAATACCGAGAGATTTGTCTTATTCACCAACTAAAACTATTTGTAAGGGCAAGGCAACAACTACACTAAATAAGCTACAAAATGAAGGAAAATAGAGAGATTGAAGATGTTGGCTAGAAAGGGATAGGGAATTCCAGCTAATGATCTGATTACAATGATGTTAACCTTTATAGACTAGAAAAGATATAAACAAGGAGGTTCAATATAGCAACATCAAGATGCTGCTATCACTCCTATCAGAACATGAGTTATTTATTGCTTAACAAAGAAATGGTTGAATACAATTCTAGGACACCATTCCTACAAATGCAAGCAAAAGACTCATCCGCACCAGAAAAACCACAAGATCCACCACTATCCTCACAATTCTTGCAAGATTCATCAACATAATATAAATCATTATACAACAAAGAAATCTCAAACTCCCATTTCATAGGATCCCCTTCATCACCTCCAAAACTATATATCGATAAATACAAAGAACATTAAAGCCAAGGGAAGTTCAAACCATAACATGAACCAACATGAACTGGTGGATCACAAGCACAACATGTTCAAATTCGATTATTTGGTTCTAACCCAGTCCCAGTATCCCCTTTACAAGAATACATTCCCTTGCATACATTTAAACCTGACCTGTAACACCCCGAAAATGCTAACAAGAGTCGCATGTCGATAAACCACTGCTTAATTATTAAAATATATTTAATTCTCATTTTGGGAACTTAAAATAATGTTATATTTGCAACCTTGCTTAAAATAATTTTCATCGTAATTTAATGTATTGTATGGGGGTATTTGCGTAATGTTTTAATTAGAAATATATATAGGTTTAAAAGGAGGTGAAGGATATAGATATATATATATAGGTGTGTATATATATATATATATATATATATATATATATATATATGT
>JAJOOH010009890.1:0-10361 GCA_029582605.1 Solanum gracilifrons | reverse complement strand
CCTTAGAACTCCATAATGTTTAGCATATTCGCGGTCTCATTGCATTGTAACGGTACTTGACTAGTTCAAATATTTGGATTTCATTATTGTCAAGTCTCCAATAAATGTGAGCTTTACATTTCAAAAGAGTGAAGGCAAAAGTGACTCACAATTGGATTGTGCTAAAGTATTGAGAAGTATGATGTATCTCACGAAGTGTGCGCGATCAGATATAGCATTTGCTATTAATAAACTGAGTCGGTTTACGAGTGATCCCAATCGAACTCATTATATGATAATGAAAAGAGTTTTGGAGTATTTAAGAAATACTTAAAACTATGTCTTGCATTATAACAATATCCAACAGTATTGAAAGGATATAGTAATGCGAATTGGATCACCGGACAAATGAAGTGAAATCCACGAGTGGATATATATTTACTCTTGGTAGAGGAGCAGTAGCTCTACAATGATCTCTGAGCTAGGTGCTCTAGATAAGGTCGGTGAACAAGTTGAAAGACTCCAGAATTTCTTGATAGATATTCTTTTTATCCCAAACCTTTGGCATCAGTATGCATACACTTTGATAGTCAAGATGCAATAGGTAGGGCATGGAGCATGATGTATAATGGAATGTCTCGTCATATAAGACATAGACATGATACCATTAGAAAACTACTCTCTAGTGGAATTATCACAATTGACTATGTAAAGTCAAAGGATAATGTGTCAGATCCACTTATAAAAAGGCCTAACTAGAGAGAAAGTTGAAAGATCATCTAAGGGAATGGATTTACGGCTTAGGAAAAGTCATCATGGCGGTAACTCTATCTAGCAGACTGGAGATCCCAAGAGCTAGATTCAAGGAGAAAAACAAAGTTGTGACTGACGGTTCGGCATTGTCAACCAACTCAATCCATTCTCATGATGAAGACAATGCTCAGGAACAAGGATACATCATTAAGGCTTGTTAATAAAGCTTAATGTTTTTAATGATTTGCTAAGTTTGGCAGATTTGACCAAATAGTGTATCTACGCGATAACACGGTTAGAAATCACCTATGTGAGTGTGAAGTGTAAGCCGCTTCAAAGAGGATGATTGTCAAAAGCCCATCTCTCTATACACTCATGAAACCAGGAGGTGTTCATGGCTGAAACGAACACAACCGTAAGAACCATAAACGGTAAAGGGTTAATTGTGTGACATATGGTTGTCTAGGTATACACCAAAGCTTGACGGTTCAAAGATATCGCATCTACCGATTGACCGAGTATATCCGACATATGTTCACTATGGAAAGTCCAAGGGGAAACCTACTTATCTAGATGCAATTAATTCTTGCTTGTAAAGTACACATATTTGTTCGTTTCTTTGTCTTGGAGTCATTCCCCATTCATGCGGGCATTGTTGGGTTTTTAAAAGGTATGAATGGAAAATGAAGAGTTGTGACTTTGATGAAAATTTGCGACTTTTATGAAAAGTTACGACTTTTATGAAAAGTTGTGACTTTTATAAAATGTTATGACTTTTATGAAAGGTGGTGACCTTTCTGAAAGATTGTGACTTTTCCAAAGGTTTGTGACCTTTCCGGTAAGGCACAATAAGAACCTTTTCACACTACCCTTTGTTTTCTATAAATTGAGGGATTTCCTCTCATTTAAAGAACCAATTTTTCTGGACTTCTTCTTCTACTACTAAATCTAGATTCTAACTGTACTTTACTGCCGTTGAGTGGCTCGCTGACACCAGCGTTTTGGGTATCAATACATTGGTGATTGAGATCATTCTATCCTGGGAGGATATATTCCAAATCAAACCTCGGATACTAGAGGGGAATAATTTCCTTAAGGGGACACTGTGCATTCAGTGGGCTTGATCTTCTTTCTGTTTTTCCAGATTCTGGTATGTGTTACAGATTTTAAATTTGTGAATTAATTTATGTTCTTCTGTTCTTCACTGGTTCATTAAACTTTGGTAACTTCGTGTTTCTGCAAAGTTTGTTGGAATCAGTAAGATTCTTTAAACACAGATTGACAACAATTCTTCTTTAAGGAAAAATATTTCGTATATTTTTTCTTATCTGTTTCTGATTCTAGTTTCTATACTAGTTTTAATTTTCTAGTTGTGAAAATGTTCTTAAACTTTATTGTGTCTTACCAAGTTCTTCAAAGTTTTGTTCTAAGTATCTTAGGAATACAAAATGAACAACAAGTTCTGCGTAGAACAGAATGCCATGAAATGAAATTGGCAAAATAAAGCATCAACGACTTTATTTTCAGAACCTGGGCGATATTGAATCTCTAAATCAAATCCCATCAGCTTGGTGATCTATTTTTGTTGCTCCTCTGCCATAGCATGTTGGGCCATAAGGAATTGGAGACTTCGTTGATCTGTTCATATAATGAAATGTTGACCCATCAAGTAATGACGCCACTTTTGTACAGAAAACACAATGGCCATTAACTCCCTCTCGTATACTGATTTAGATTGAGCTCGAATAGAAAGTTTTTGACTTAGAAAAGTGATTGGATGTCCTTTTTGCATTAGAACAACTAAGTATCTGTTTCAACCACGAATACTTTGTTAAAATCCGGTAGTGCTAAAACCGACAAAGTGACCATAGCCTCCTTAAGAGAATCAAAAGCTAATTGAGCTTCTTTATTCCAACGAAAAGCATCTTTCTTGAGAAATTGTGTGAGTGGGCGGGCTGTTTTCCCATAGTCTTGAACAAAATTCCTATAGTAACCAGTGAGTCCTAAAACCCCCCGAAACCCTTAACATCTTTGGGACTTGGCCAATTTATCATACTTGTTATTTTGGCGGGATCCGCTGAGACTCCAATTTCTGAAATAATATGTCCTAAATACTCCAGTTGTTGCTGTCCAAAATGACATTTTTTTCGATTGACAACCATGTTATGAAATTTTAAAATTTGTAGCACCTCCCGCAAATGACCCAAGTGAGTAGGATAATTTGCACTACAAACTAATATGTCATCAAAAAAGACCAATACAAACTTACGTAAGTAAGGCCGAAATATTTCGTTCATCAAGGCTTGAAAAGTAGATGGAGCATTTGACAACCCAAATGGCATGACCAAGAACTCATAATGGCCTTCATGTGTACGAAAAGCTATCTTTGCTACATCCTCCTGGCAAACTCGAATTTGATGGTACCCTGATCTTAAATCCAATTTCAAAAATATAGTGGCACCCCCAAGCTCATCCAATAATTCATCGATTGCTGGAATTGGAAATTTATCGGGAACAGTAATCTTATTAAGGGGCCGTTAATCTACACAAAATTGTCAACTTCCATCTTTTTTGCGAACGAGTAACACTGGACTGGAAAAAGGACTTGTACTTGGTTGAATGATACCAACTACAAGCATTTTATGTACAATTCGCTCAATCTCATTTTTCTAGTAATGAGGATAGCGATACAGATGAATATTAGGTGGATTAGATCCCTCATTAATTCGGATAGCATGATCATGACTCCTACTAGGTGGCAGTCCTTTCAGTTCCTCAAATAAAGTTCCAAATTCTTCTAGCAATTGCTGCTAATCCAATTTCTCTTGTTCTTCTCTAGTGGATAACTCATTGAAGTCAACATAAAACCCTGCTCCATCTGTTTGCAAGGCTTTTAACAGAGTTTTGAGTGAAGCCACTGATTTGGACAATGAAGGGTCTCCTCGAACAACTTGTGTTTGCCCTCCTATTTCAAATTTCAGCGTCAACGTTTTGAAATTAGCTTGAATATCCCCCAAAGTCTCCAACCACTCTAATGCCAACACTACATCGGCACTTCCTAAATTAAAACGGAAATAATCCTGTGTTATGCACAATTTATCAATCCACAATTCCACTTTTTTGTAACTTTCCTTACGTTTTACTTGTTGTCTGTTCCTTACTTCCACCACAAACGACTTAGTTTCTGTTTGCTTTAACCCTAATTCTTCAGCCACTGTACGAGAGATACAATTCATTGATGCTCCACTATCAATCAACACAATAACCTTCTTCCCCAATATGGTTCCCCATACCTTCAAGGACTTTTTTGAGGTAAATCCTGCAATAGAATACAAAGACAGTTCCATTAACTTTTGAGACTCTGGTTGTTCTTGAACATTTAAATGATCCATCCCTGTATTTATTATTTCATCTGAATGCTCTTCTATGTCTCCCTCTTCACTGTCCTCTACCGCTACAATAAGCAGATTTAACTGTTTTGAATTGCACCGGTGATTGGGGTCATATTTTTCATCGCAGTGAAAACAAAGTCCTCTTCTTAATTTTTCATGATTCTCTGCATCATATAGTCTTTTGTATGCTCCTCCACGCCTTGCAGAAGTTTCAGATCTTGACTGCACGAGTTCTCCTTGCTTTTGCTCTAGAAAATGTCGTGGTTCTGTGGTAACTGTTGTACGGGCAGAATGATAAGGTGTTGTCTCTACACGCACATGGGGACTTGTAGCACTTCCTGTCCTTCTATTTTCAGTCATGGGAAAATATGTTGAACCCCTAGGAAGTGGCATAGGCATAAGTCTAGGCAAGTTGGCTTAGCTGAGAGCCCAATTCTTTTCTTTAATACGCTGACTTTGGTCCATAATTTGGGTTTGATTTCCCAACTTGCTACGATGCAATTTTTCTTTCATCTCCCCTCTCGGTCCATTGATGAAAATTCCCATCAAAACTGCATCATCGGCATCTTTCAAGGGTGCTGAAAGAAATTCAAATTCTTCTCTGTATTGGGCCATGCTTCCAGTTTGTTGCAATCCTATCAAAACCTCATATAAGTTCCCTAACTGTGACGGAGTGAATCGTTGGAGTATGGCTACTCAAAACACATCCCATGTGGACATTGACGTTTGAGTCTCCCACCACTGAAACCAATATAGGGCTCTACCCTCAAGGAAAATCGCAACAACCTCCAATTTATCCTTGTCATCAATTCCATTGAAATGAAAATAACGCTCTGCTCTGTTAAGCCATCCATATGGATTCACTAATGGTTCCATCTAGTGATATTGTGCCGAGGAAAATTATTCTGGAAAGTGATATGATATAAAGCCGAAGGAAAATGGTTTCGCCTAGTGAATATTGTGCCAATTGGAAATGATTCCGACAAGTGATTGAGTATTGTGATTCGATGAACTTGATTTATGGTTGATCTACTTGCTACCTGTGATTGAATAATTGGATACTAGTGATTGCCATACTTGATACTTGTGATTGACATACTTGATACTTATTAGTTGTTGAACAGTGACTATTGGACTGTGATTGTTGACCCTTGGGAACTGTGCATTGTAAAGTGTTAGGTTGGGATGAATTCTGTGCAAGTTGTAGTTTAGGCGGTTTGGTGAGGATTAAAGGAGTACTCATATTCTAGCTTAGTTTTACCTTGTTTAGTCGGTTACTTGTTGAGTACCGTGTTGTTTGGTACTCACTCTTTGCTTCTACACTTGTGTAGGTTTTGATCCAGGATTAGTATGACTTTTATCCTTCATCTATTTCCTAGGCTTTCAGAGGATGCATTGAGAGGTAGATGTTTGTCATTCCGGCGGACCCTCTTGTTCCTTACTTTATATTTTCTTCTATTCAAGAAATCAAGACATTGAGACTTGTACTTATGCTTCATTTCTTATTAATACATTAGTGAATTGTACACATGACAACTAGGTTTTGGGGATGCTTTTATGAAATTGGCTAAGTTTTCCGCTCTATTGCTATTATGGCCTTATCTTTCCGTTTTTCTTTCGTATTGTTAGGTTGAGGCTGACTTGTCTTGGTGGAATTTGACGAGTGTCATCATGTCCATTGGGTCGTGACATAACTTACACTTAAATACTTAATGAACTATTCAAATTCTATGGATTGTTATATTAACAAAGATTGGTTACTGATTAGAAGTGTTAGAAATTGATAAGCCAAGTTAAGAAAATGAAAACACAAATTGTAGGAATTGTAGAAGTTAGTAAAGTTATACATGATGTCTTAACTTAAAGAAATTAATTATGTATAATGTTACTCCCTCCATTCCTATTTATATATCACTATTTTTTATTTCACGCGCATTAAGAAATTAAGTAAGTCAAACCCGACTCCAATAAAACCAGTATCTAATAGTTTACCATCATAAGGGAATATAATGGATTGAACCCCAACCTTGGAGTCACAAATAGAACATTCCTAGCTCAGAACCCAAGACCAATCCCATATAGTCAAATACGACCCAAATCCACAACTGAAAAACACTGAGGCCATAGCATAGGGAGATTATGACTGGAATCTAATAAGCGCATAGTTTTCGTCGAGCTAAGATTTCATACCATCAGACCCAAGTCTGCTACATCAATCTAATGAGATATAATCCGATGTCGGAGGATATTGTAAGGAAAAACAAACTCTAAATTGCAATTATACGATAATCACTAGCCTAAGCCTAAACTAAGGTCAAGAACAAACTATAATTAACAATATAAAAGGTATAAATCTCAACACAATAAGATAGACATCGCAAAAAAAGTGAAAATATGCTTATTTCCCCGAAAATACCAAAAATAGGTTGAGGCACAAATGTTATAGTTTAAATGGGAATCATGCTAAAAACGGCCTCAAAACTAGCTAAAAATCATATAAATACTATCACAAGCCGAGTCTGAGGTTAGTAAGCCATAACCTACCTTGGTGTCGATCACGCGCGTGAAGTCTACCAAATTAGAGTTTTTCCCCTTCGAGCCGCCTTCATTGATGTCACTCTATCAAATTAATGATCATAGTTTCAATAGGTCAAAATAATGCCCGTATTGCATAATTATATCACAGACCCAAAATTGGGTAAACAATGGGTCTGTGGGCCCCGTATGTAGCATTACGAAATTAACTACATCAACAAGTTCCAAAATGCTCAAGGAACTTGTGTTTAGAAATTGGGTACAAAACGAGCCCTAAATGACATCAAAACAGCCCACAAAATCCAAGAGAGTCAAAAACCACCATTAAAGGGTTACATAGAGGCCTGGGATAAGAAATTACTGTAATAAAGAGTCCACAACGCTCCCCCAATGGCCCTAACTCAATGCCCAAACAACAATATGCGCTAAGAATGAGCTCAACCAGATATCAAATGGACACGAAATCAACTTTGGAACTTTGATCTTCTAAGCTAAAATTCGTTAATGGACTTTATTTAAAGAGTCAAAATTCTTCATTGTTAGGGTCATGATCACGGATCAGTGGAAGACAGACCATCGTGATTGTAGAGGTCAATCCTCACAATCATTTTGACCAAAGTTAGTCAACCCTTCCCGATTGTTTATCGCGACTCTGATCTGAAGGTCATGCAACCACGATGAGCAGGTACAGTGTCCTTTTCAATTGTGAAGGTCTTCATCGCGACCGCAAAGAAGGTTTTACACCTGCACTGGATTTTGTTGTATTAGTTGGTTCCATCATGTCCAAAAATCCCCAACAAGGTGCACATACACAAATGAACTATGCTACCCCATCAAAATCAACATTTCAGACTCAATGGAGATGTCAAAATTTTCATCATAGATCTTCTTGACAAAAGGTAGACCCCATACCAAAGGCTCTGTCATAGTCATAAGCCACAAGGTTGCTCAAAATGAGTCCAGAAGCCTCGGGACCGAACCAAAGGTCCATCTAGACCAAACTCGATATTCTGAAGCTAACAGAATCATCAAATATGGATTCTAAGGTCATTTACTTAACTTTTTGATTGAAGTAAACTGTTCAAATTTCAAGTCTCTAAAACATAAAAACCGAAGGAACGACCAAGTGACTCAACTGTTAGTCCCAACAAGTCATAAATGTCTTGGGGTCGCTATAGAAAATCTCTAAATGACGAAAATATACTGATATAGAGAAAATGACCCAACTGGCCATTACATATATCACAAAGGCAAAAATTTCTATCGAAGGGGAAGTCAAATAAGTGACTTGTGTTCATGGAGTCAAAATAATCTTCGTAGTTGTGATATCAGTGAAGTGGACCTTCCTCACCGGTGTGGTGCACAATGCATACTTCAGCAAAGTGGAGTCATTCTCACAAAATTATACCTAGAAAAGCAACCAATCTATGAAGAAGCAGACCACCCTAAAACCCCTCAAGCTTGCAAAAATAGAGCTTCTTCGTCGAAGTGGCAAACCGAAGTAGGAAAAGGGTCATAGATGAGACCGTACTAGAAACAATAGAACCACCGTATCCAACTCACAACAAACCTTGGTTTTGGCTTGTAGATATCATTCAAAATCTCTTTAACATAAACTAATAGTTTAAATCTATCATAATGTACATTTTAGACGTATTAGAATCATCAAGTTCTCAATTTGAGGTTGTCTTACCGAATGTGGACCATGCTCTATAAAACTTCCTAAGAAATGGAATTCCACCGAAGAATCCAACTCATTCCCAAATACCTCACGTTTGGTGTAAGACATCCAATGAAGCCATAAATCACCCTCTAAACCTAGTGGAATCATCAAAAATGGAATTTGATCTCGCCAACCACTAATATTTATTTTGGTTAAATTTTCTAAATTTTAAATCTTAAAACAGAAAAATGCATTTAATGGCATTTAGAATCATTTCCACCTATTAACGCAAATCATAAACATCTACAAGACACTATGGGAAGTGTTAAAGAAGGAAAAATATATAAATAACAAAACGAACCTGAGTATCATTATAGAACGACCTATCTTAGAATCAAGAAAAATATCCCCAATGAGGGAAGACGATTCAAACCAAGTCAAACTAGGATTGGATCATGAAAAGAGTTGAACAAATTCTAGTTTGTTTTTGAGAACTATAAGGGGGCTAGTTACTCATATATAAAAAAAACGCACCATAAAGCTTTGAAGTTTGACCGCATCGAAGGAGAGATGCATCAGAGTGAAATAGTAAGAAGATAGAGTCTCAAAGAAGAAGCCACAACTGCACCAGAAGAACCTATTCCAATCAAGTTTTATCTATATTGTTATTTACTTGTAGTTGTTAGTTTCTTGTCATGGTCACAAAACAAGATTTTGATTACTTTTTTAGTAGATTATAGTAGGTGTTGTTTTGTGATTGTAATTAACTTCATTAATGAGGTAGAACCATCAAAGTGAGGAGTTAAGAGGGAATACATCAAGAATGTTGGGAACAATTTCTAAGGTGTTAAAAACAAGGCTGCAAATCTTAAATTGCTCCAGTTTAGTGGAGAGTTTAGGAAAATTCAAAAGAAGTGGGTCATGGTTTTTGCCTCCCATTGAACAAGGATTTATCCACGCTAAAAATACTCATGTTGATTTTACTTTAATTTGCAATTCGTCTTCTTCTATTGTTACTCAAACAAACTACTCCCCTCCGTTCCATTTTATTTGAGGTAGTTTAACTCGGCACAGAGTTTAAGAAAGAAAGAAAAACTTTTAAAACTTGTGGTCCAAAATGAATGATAGAAATTTGTGTGGCTGTAAATCATTTCATTAAGGGTAAAATAGACATTTTATAGTCAAATTGTTACTTAATATAGAAATGTGTCATTCTTTTTGGGACAGACTAAAAAGGAAAGTAAGTCACATAAACTAGGGCAGAGGGAATAGTTCTTTGAGTACACAGATCTCATCGAAACTAACCATTGGTATCAAAGTCACATCTTTCATTAAAGGCTAACACCTTAAAAAACCAAAGATTGTTGCATCTCCTGGTGTTTAAGAAGGCCAATAATTGAAAGAACACCATGATTCAATGATAAATATTAATGCCAGAGGAAACCAAGAATGGAATACTTCATCAAAAGAGAAAATCTTGAGTTATGGGATATTATCATGGAAGGATCTAAAATCACTTCTACCACAAATGACAAGGGAAATAATACTATTCTGAATGACAAAGATGGAAACATCAAGGTCATCCAAAAGAATTCCAAGGCAAATAAGTTGCTTATTTATGAAATAGGTTCTAATGTTTACAACATAATATTTTCATGTACAACCATCACAGAAATGTGGGATACTCTGTAAATAACACATGAAGGGACAAGTTAGGGAAAGAAGTCTAAATTTCCCTATTAAATAGGTAGTAAGAGCATTTTAAGATGTATGAAGGAGAATGCCTAGATGAAATTTTCAATAGGTTCAGAAATATAACTAATGAACTAAGTTATATTGGAGTAATCATTCCTCAAGGGGAAGAATTGAAAAACTACTTGAACCTTAGGAGAGAAAATTTAATGCCATTATTGTCACGCCCCAAGCTACCCACAAGACGCGGACACGGGACCTAGGACCACAAGTGATCCCAAGCTAACCCTGCTGGCCTGATCATGAGCATACTAAAGATAATAAACTGATGCGGAAGCTAAATCATA
>JAJOOH010009888.1:0-26309 GCA_029582605.1 Solanum gracilifrons | reverse complement strand
AAACCTTATAAGGAGTCCACCCATCTCATTAACCACCGATGTGGGACTTTTGTCATTCTTTAACACCCCACCTCACGCCCAGTGCTTAGCATCTGGTGCGTGGGCAATTTTGACTTTGGGGGCCCCAACATCGGGTGAGACGGGCCCTGCTCTGATACCAGTTAATTGAAAGGAAATCAGACTCAAGCCACTGACATCAGCAGGACTAAGGAAAAGAGGATGATTATAGTCAATACCTTGCCCCTGTAATGAACTGCTATTCTGAGGAACAATTGTTGCTGATCCATTCTGAGTTAGATCTGCATGTAAGCCTTCATTCTCCATTGAAGATATCACCAAATTGAGCTTCTAATTGTGGAAGCAAATCAACAAAACAAACAGAAGAATACATATTCCAGCTTTCTCCAAGCTACGACCTGCAATATTCTTCAAAAAACAAATGAATCAATGAACCAGAGGACTGATTATTTGATTCCTTGACCAATTCCAGCTTCAATCAATGCTTGTGATGAAGCTTATGGCTCTGATACCATGAACGTAAACTGTAGAAACTCAATCATAGAAGAGAGAAGATTTGGAATATATGAAAACTGTAATTGTATTTAGTGAATGTAGTTACAGAATGAAGAGTTATTTATAGTGTTGCTCCTTCACACTTTTAACAGAATACTAACTCAGTTTCTTAACTAACAAACTGACACAATTAGTTACAACTAACCTTTTCTTTAGATGACTAACCTGCCCCTACTTGTCTAACTAACATCAACAATCTTTCTCACCTACTTATATCACAACACTCCCCTTCAAGCTAGGTGGTGCAAAAATGTCTAGCACTCCTAGCTTGGATAGTAGATGTTCATGTTGTTGCCTAGATAAGCCTTTTGTCAATACATCAGCTGGTTGTTCTCTTGTAGGAAGATAATTCACCTTAATAAGTCCTTGTTGTAGTCTTTCCCTTATAAAGTGGCAATCAATCTCAATATTCTTTGTCCTTTCATGATATACTGGATTTGCTGCAATCTGTATAGCTGCCTTACTGTCACTATGAACTTGAACTGGTAATTGAACTTCAGCTCCCACTTCTTTAAGTAATCCAAGCAACCACACTAACTCTGACACAGTAGAAGCAAGACTTCTATATTCAGCTTCAGCTGAACTTTTTGAAACTGTTGTTTGCTTCTTTGCCTTCCATGATACTAATGACTGCCCAACTTTTACCATGTATCCTGTTACATACCTCTTGGTTAGCAGGCAAGAAGCCCAATCAGCATCACAAAAAGCAGTAACTAGTCCATTTGAGTTACTTGCAAACAACAAACCTTGTCCAGGCTGCTTCTTTAAGTATTTAACTACCCTTAACGCTGCATCAAGATGAGACTTCTTAGGTTGTTGTAGAAATTGACTGAGAGTTTGTGTGCTGAAAGTTATATCAGGCCTTGTCATATTTAGATATAGCAGCTTTCCTATCAGTTTTTGATACAGTCTTTGATCTATCAGTGGATCCTCTGATTCTTCCTGATCTTGATTCACATGTTCATCATATAACTTTGATGTTAGTTTAACATTTATGTCAATAGGGGTCCCTGCAGGTTTGGCTGCTGTCATACCAACTTCAACTATAAGCTCAAGAGCATACTTCCTCTGGTGCATTAATATACCAGCTGAAGATCTAGTGAATTCAATACCTAGGAAGTACTTTAATTCACCTAGATCCTTCATCTTAAAAGCTTGTTGTAGTGCAGTTTTTGTTTCTTCTATCAACTTGAGACTGCTACCAGTAATTAGCAAGTCATCCACATATACAAGAACTATAATGGTCCCTTCTTCTGTATTATTGATGAACAAAGAGTAGTCATGTTGACTCTGCTTAAACCTGAGTCTAATAAGAGCTTCAGTCAATTTATGGTTCCATTGCCTTGGAGCCTATTTGAGACCATATAGGGATTTTTTCAGTCTACACACCTTCTCCCCTTGACTGACAAAACCCTGAGGTAAGTGCATATATATCTCATACCATGTTAAATTAGGTCTTAGGCATAACTCACACCCCAAAAGCTAGCTCAAAGGGAGGAGGATTGCCCAAACCTTATAAGGAGTCCACCCATCTCATTAACCACCGATGTGAGACTTTTGTCATTCTTTAACAATAATAATAAAGGGAAATGTACTATGACCAAATATACTACCCTTACGACTCATACATTTGAAAAAGTTTTATAAAAACATTTTCCTTACTTCGTATGGGATTGTTAAGGAATGTGGGAAATGAGAATAAAATTAATATATGGGAAGATAATTGGATTGAAGCCTTGTACTCACTATGTAAAGCAATTGAAGGTCCCCTAAAAAAATGACCACAACAATTCAGTATCTCAACTTATTCTAAATAATAACTCGAATTTATCAAAATTATCCTTCAATATACCTAGAACAATAAGAAATGCAATCCAAAATACCTACATCCAAACATCCCACCAAAATTGATAATTGCTGTTGAAATTAAAACAATGATGGAAACTTTAGCACCAAGGGAGCTTGTGAAATATATATATATATATATCTAAAATAGGTAAATCCAATACTAATAATGATTCCAAACATATTTGGGTCTGAAAAACCAAAACACTAAACAAAATAATTTTTTTCTTATGATTATTAATCTTAGAAAAGCTTCCTACATCCTTGGCTTTGTACAATAAAAATATAATAAACTATAAAAACTATTACTCTGGTACAAATATAGAAGAAGATATTATTCATATATTTGTAGAATAGGCATATGCAAAGCACATATAGAATAACTATGACATAGTCATCAACATATGAAATAAGATTTTTAAAAATCAAAAACATTAATACATTGTTTAGCACACTCCAAAATATCTCCTTCCAGGCATTAGCGTACTACCATTTAGCACACTCCCACCCAATAAAAATCTCTAAATTCATGACCCGTGTATCATAGCACCGTCCACCTGAAGGTGTGCTTAAGCTTAATACCGATGGGTCTTTTGACCATAATTCGAAAAATGCTGGAACGGGTGGAGTAATAAGGGGCCACCTAGACCGTTGGATTGTAGAGTTTGCTTGCAAAGTAAAAGCCATTAGTTCTCATCATGTAGAACTATATTAGCTTTGCTTCAGGAGCTGAACTTAGCGCATAAATAAACATTAATCATTTGCTTTGCTGGTGGAAATCGATTCTCAGGTATTACTGAACACCTTAGAAAGTGTTAAGTCAATATACTCACACATTTATTCCGATTGCAGATTGTCACTCCTACTGATGAACGGATCAACAGTGAAACACATAGTGAGGGAGGCTAATTAACCTAGTAGCAGATATATAAGAGGAATATGGAAGGAAAATTATGGATTCAAATATGTCTATAAACAAGTTATTTGTTTTTGAAACATCTCCTTCCTATGTTTCAAAATCTCTTGAAAGAGATGCCAATAAAACTATATCGTTTAGATCAGTTCCTTTTTGAATAGATGAACCATCTATTCAATAAAAAAAATCCTTCCAATTCCAAAACAAAAATAAATAAAACGTGAAATATCAAGTTGAAATAAAATCAAATTCTTGTAGGAAGCGAGAGAAGTCCTAATCCAACTCTAATACCGTAAAAACCCAATTTTCCTTGTCCGATGGCCGCCACCGCCGGCGGCCAACCTCCTGCTGAGGTAGGTCGGCTGGTAATTCCATCTGGACCTTCATACGCTGATGCATTGGGTTTGAAGAAACATCACAAACAACCATTACCACTTAAACCAATTTCGTATTTGCATGGAGAACCTCAAGTAATAAGGGATGTAGAAGAAGTGCATCAGATGATCGTCAATGAAAATCTTGATTATGCAGTGATTGGGAAGTTTTCGTACGGATGGCCGGATATACAAGATCTTAGAAAGTTGATACCTAAACAATGTGAACTAAAGGGTGAGTGTAATATCGGTTTGCTTAGCAATAGGCATGTGTTAATAAGAGCGACACTTTTGGAGGACTATGTGCATCTCCTATCCAAGCCAGCTTTTTACATCACTCAAAACAACTAGTCTTTCCCAATGAGAACTTTGAAATGGGATCTAATGTTTAATCCTGAAGAGGAAACGACAACAGCAATTGCTTGGATCTCGTTTTCATCACTGCCGCCAATTTTTTTTGGAGAAGATGCCGTATTTTCACTTTGCGGCAGCAGTGGGAAAGCCACAACAGGTGGACATGGCAACGAAGAATCAAACGAGGCCAAGTTGTGCAAGAGTAAAGGTGGAGGTTGATTTATTGAGAGAATTCCCAAAGCAGATTAAAATTGGGATGAAGATAAAAAATGAAGATGTATTGGAGAAGTGGATCAAGATCAAATACGATTATGTGCCAAAGTATTGTCAAACATGTATGATTCAGGGACACAATGAGGAACAATGTTTTGTTGTGCACCCAGAATTGTACCCAAAAGAGAAAGCAGGACAAGTGCAGGGAAAGAGAACAGAAAGAAAACATATGAATTCTAAGGAGGGGAATTCAGATGTGCATGCTGTAGGAGATGCTGGAATTAGCCAAAAACCCAATAGAGAAGAAGGATTTGTGGAGCAGCGATATAAAAAATTGGGAGGTGACAAACCTAAGCAGCCGGAACAAGTTTGGAACCGGGTGGGTTTAATCACTAAAAATACATTCAATATGTTGGCACAAGTTGAACAAGAGGGAGTGGGAGAAGGGGAGAAAGTTGATCTGACTGAGGTGGAAAAAAATGGAGATACGCCTGGTGTTCAAATGAGTGATAATAAAGAAAAAAGAACCAAAAGGCAAGGGGGCACAAGCGAGAATGAACTCGCAGAGGAGAACAATCAGCCACAAATAAATAATATGGATACATCAAGTGACAAAGATGACAATCATCAGTCAAGCAACAAATGAGGTGGTAGGGTGGAGAGGAATTTTAAGGAATATGGATCAACAAAGGAGACTTATGAGGTGAATAATCAGGTTAAGAAAAAGGAGAGTAAGGATTCTGCATCACGTAAAGTTTTGAAATCACGCACGAACTCGGGGAAAAAAACCTTAATGGAGGGGGAAGACACTGGGAAGGGTCCGGACGTAATCGAAGAGGATGATGAGGTATTGCAACACAGAAAGGACACAGAGGAGGATGAGGATATTGAATACAACATTCAGTAAATTAGTAAGGCAGGTGATTTATCACCTAGACATACCAATAGCTTGAAATATGGGGCAAGGAAAGGTAAGCGAACACTACCTTTACAAGTCCAAACAAGGAGTAGCAGGGAGAAGGCATCTAATAGTGATCAATGATTGACAAAATTCTTTTCTGGAATATTAGGTCGGTAAATACTCAAAAATATTTTGAGAGATTAATGAATCTAAATAAAAGACATCATTATTCATTCATAGCTTTAATGGAGCCTTTTCAAAGTCCATCGGAGCTAGATCAATACAAAAGAAAGTTAGGCTTCGAGCATGCAGGGGTAAACTGTTCTGGAAAAATTTGGTTTTTTTGGAAGTCAGATTGGGAGGCCAACATCATTCTCGACACAATACAACAGATTACTTTAAAGTTTAAAATAAGAGGTCTATTTTTTTGGATCACAGTTGTGTATGCGAGATGCACTGCCATGGAAAGATTGGAATTATGGGAGGAATTAGAAGAGTTAGCAGGAAGTGAGCACTGTCCATGGGTTGTTGGGGGTGATTTCAACGTGATTCTTAATGAGGAGGAAAAACTAGGTGGTCTGCAGTTTACTCAAAATGAAGCTTTAGATTTTGCATCCTGTATCACTTCGTGTGCTTTGTCAGAAATACGCACATCAGGTGGTGGAATGGGCGAATTGAAGAAGATTGTATTTTTAAGAGGCTAGACAGAATCCTTGTTAATCAAGAGTTTCTGGATATTTTACCAAATTCAGAGGTCCATCATCTGATCAGGCAGGGATCTGACCATGCCCCTTTACAGATGATATGTAATTCTGCTGAGGGACCAACGATAAAACCTTTTAGGTTTTTGAATTTCTGGAGTAAGCACAAACATTTCAAGAAGATTGTGGAAGATAATTGGTGTGTGGATTTTTTAGGGAACCCTTTTGTAGAGTTTCAAGCAAAACTGAAGAAAATTAAAAAAACACTATCAGCATGGAGCAGAAATGCTTATGGAGATATATTTCAGCAAATAGCCACCATAGAAGATGTGATAAAGGTGAAGGAAGTTCAGATGGAGATACAACCCTCTGCAAGCAATAGGGCAGAGTTGAGCGAAGCCGAAGCAGAATTGAAGAAATTTTTGACAATTGAAGAAGAATTTTGGAGGCAAAAGGTGGGGATGAAATGGTTCTCTGATGGGGATTGCAACACGAAATTTTTTATTCTTATGTAAAAGGGAGAAGGAAGAAGTTGCACATTGCTAAAATAGAGGATGATCGTGGGATAAAGTTGCAGGCGAATGAACATATTGGGAAAGCTACTGTGGATTTTTTTAGCAGCAATTTTGTGCAGAAACAATGATGACAAATTTTGCCATGCTTGAGCACATACCAAAATGTTTAACAGAAGAAGAAAGACTGTCGAACCTGGAGGAAGTGAAAAAAGTGGTGTTTGAATTAAATGGGAATAGTGCTTGTGGGCTGAATGGTTTCACAGGACATTTCTTTCGGTGTTGTTGGGAGATCATTGGGGAAGATGTTACTAAGGTGGTTAAAACTTTTTTCTGTGGGCAAGAGTTGACAAAGAACATCACTCATACGAATTTAGTTCTATTGCCTAAGAAAGAATTAGTGCGAAAATTTGCAGATCTAAGACCTATAAGCCTTAGTCATTTTATGAATAAGATCATCTCCAGAGTGATACATGAAAGAATTGTGGTGATTTTACCCAAGATAATTTCTCTAACACAGTCAGGCTTTGTGAAGGGCAGAAGTATTACGGAGAATGCATTATTGGCACAGGAGATAATCAGAGATATGAATAAGAGGGGCAAAAGTGTTAATGTTGTTGTGAAATTGGATATGGCCAAAGGCATATGATAGAGTATCGTGGGTTTTTTTAACCAAAATGATGAGGAGTTTTGATTTTTCTGAAATTATTATTGATATGATATGGAGGATTATGTCTAATAATTGGTACTCTGTTCTGATAAATGGGAGGGCTCATGGCTTTTTTCGATCTTCTAGAGGATTGAAGCAGGGAGATCCTCTCTCCCCTACCCTTTTTATTATTGCTACAGAAGTTCTAGCAAGAGGTCTCAATAGCCTACATGGGATGCAAACTTTAAGGGCTATGTACTGCCGAAGTGGAGTCCTAAGATAAATCATTTATCTTACGCAGATGATACTATTCTCTTTTGTTCCTGGGAAAGAGGGTCAGTGATCAAAATGACGAAGGTGCTAAGAGACTATGAGTACGTTTCAGGGCAGAAGATTAACAAATCAAAGATCTGTTTCTATCTTCATGAGAACACGCCTTTGATTGTCGTTATAAGATTGAGAAGGTTAAGAGGAATAAGACAAGGGAATTTTCCTTTCATTTACTTGGGTTGTCCAGTTTATTATGGGAGCAGCAATTCAAGCTATTTTGAGGAGTTGATAAGGAAAATTGCATAGAGAATTTTTTCTTGGCACAATAAGTTCCTTTCTTTTGGAGGTAAGCAGGTACTAATTAATCATTTACTTCAGTCAATGCCAATATACTTACTATCAGCAATGAACCCAACCAAGAAAGTCATGGAGCAAATTCATCAAATCTTTGCGAAATTCTTTTGGGGAAGGGTTGGGGGAGTAAAAGGAAAACATTGGGTGGCATGAGAGGATATGTGTCTACCAAAGGAGGAAGGTGGAATAGGATTTAGGAGGATACAAGATATAAACAAAGCTTTGTTTGCTAAGTTATGGTGGAATTTTCGAATATCCACAAATTCATTATGGGCTGAATACATGTGGAATAAGTACTGTAAAAAAGTGCATCCGGTAATTGCAATCAGTATTGGAGCTTCTCAAGTATGGAGGAAGATGATTAAGATTAGGGATGAGGTGGAACATGACATCTGGTGGCAATTAAAAGCTGGAAATTCTAGTTTTTGGTTTGATAATTGGACCAGGCAAGGAGCACTTTACTTTACAGAAGGAGATACGTCACAAGAGGAGGAGTTAGAAGTCAAGGATTTTATAAGGAATGAAGAGTGGGATGTGGACAAGTTGAGATCGGTTATTTCTGAGGAGATGGTACATCATATAACAATGAATTTTAAGGCCAGAAGTAGGGCAGTCGGCAGCGATAAGGCTTGGTGGGTTCAAAGCACTAATGGGAATTTCACAGTCAAATCAACATTTCAAATAGTGAGAAGTAAAAAGGAAGCGAAGGAATAGAGCACGTATATGTGGTTAAAGGGGCTACCTTTCAAGATAGGTTTTTTTTATGGAGGGTTTGGATGAGGAGAATAGCAACAGATGACAACCTCAAGAGGATGAGGGTGCAATTGTTGTCCAAAGGTTACTGTTGTGAAGAGGGACACTTAGAGACTATGTCTCATTTATTACTAACGGCTCCCATAGCCCAAAAGCTATGGAAGCAATTTGCTTCTTGTGTAGGTATCAACATAAATGGAGCTAATCTAAGGCAACTCATTTATAGATGGTGCGAGCACAAGATGTCAAACAAGGTAGATCAACTATTAAAGGCAGTCCCAGCCATCATAATGTGGGAACTATGGAAAATGAGAAACAATTTAAGACATGGAAAGGAGATTACCTACGGATATATGTATTATCAATGTCAATTGGCAATACATCGTTTAATAAGGGTCAAATTTCCATGGATTAAAAGGGTGCCACATCAATGGTCGGAAATGGTTGATTCACTGCTGAAATACAAGCCTACCATACATTATCGTTTAGTAAGATGGAAGGTGCCAAGAGAGGGTTGGATTACTTGCAACACTGATGGAGCTAGTAAAGGCAACCCAGGCTAGAGTGCATTTGGTTTTTGTATAAGAAATAGAAGTGGAGATCTGTTGTATGCAGAAGCACAGAATATAGGGGAGGCCACTAACATAGAGGATGAGGTGCGAGCAGTATGGGAAGCTTTGTCTTATTGCATTAGGCAAAGTTTTAACTATGTTTAGTTGGAGACTGATTCATTAGTTTTAAAGAATATGATTACAATGAATTGGAGAATTCCATGGGAATTAGCGGAAAAAATGGAGGAAATACATCATATGGTTACTCAAATCAATGTGCAAGTGCAACATATATTCAAAGAAGCAAATCAGCTAGCAGACTATGTAGCAAGTTCAACAATTAACAAAGAGGATAAACAGGTATTTCTAAATTTTAATCAGTTACCAAGCATGGGAAGAAAGATTCTTAATATAGACAAGCATCAAATACCATCTGTTCGTATCAAAACAAGGAGAATCAATATTGACAATAATGGACATGTTTAGTTACATTGAAGACGATGAGCTCCACAACTATATGTACAAATTTAATGGGTGCAAAAGGGCTGTAGGGGAATTAATCCTAAGACTAAGTTATGATAAACAGCAAATAGTGATACAGGGAGCAGCAAAAAACGAGAGTAAAGAGGCCAAATCTGATTTTATTGTAAGCACTCAGCTAGGAAATCTTGAGAATGAAGCTCGGGAGATTTTTTCTCGTTTTTGGCGTCAACTATAGGAACAGGGGGTCATAGTTAGCACAAAAGCAAATCAAGATGAAATAAATGGAAGGGAGCAACACACTTACACATAACTCCAAAGCTAGAAGGTCAGGCCTATACTCTAACAAGTTATTCAAGAAATCAGGCATTGCACGCCTGCAACCAAGCTAATGTCAGGAGAGATACGCGGAGAAAAATCAAGGGAGAAGGGAGGAACACATAACTTTGACAGCTGATCATACAAGTTTGAAGAAGGATGTTTAGCATAATGAAATCGGAGTTGAAGAGAGCAAGCGAGTATTTCTTCAAAGCTTCAGGGTGGCAGAGGAACAAAGAGAAAATGGGAACAGGAAAATGGTACAGACAAACCATTTAGGAAACCCGTCTAAGGGATTTTTATTTATTTTTTATTTTTATTTTTTCTCTTTAAAAGCACCTGGTCTGGTCACTTTTGGGCCGACCAGGATCCGTGTGTTATGTAAGAGTGGCCCATTTTGGGTACTTTAATAAGATGGACCTTGTGTGCAAAATTTAACCAAAAATAAAATTAAAAAAATAATAAATAAAATGTGTTAGTCTGTTGTAGTAAGGTCATATTAGTCGTCATCACTGCTGCTTGCCATGGTTAAAAATAAGTTTAAAATATATGGGTTAAAAATGGTTTTAAAATATTTCATTTTTATTTTTAAAAATTGTAGCAATAGATATGTTGAAATATGGTTAAAACTTCTTCTCCACATGTAGCTTGACAAAAATCTTTATTATCATCAAATTTGTTGCAAATTGATTTGAAACCACTTGAACCTTTCTTCAATCTTGTTGAACCATTGGATCATTGAACCATGTTCTCTGTTACCACTTGTTGGGTTATGAAGGTGATTACGGCGTTATGCGGAAGCTTATAATTGCAAATCAATGGTTGATAAATCAAACGACAAATAAAAAATATACTAATGATATATTATTAATATTGTTTGGTCAAGCGACCTACATATTGAAAACTAATATTAAAAAACATAAATATGTTTAGGAGAAAATCTCCCATAAACAAAAGTTTTTAAACGACTACATTGTGGATTCTATTATGTTATGCTATGAGAATAAGGATCTTTAATTTATAGATCTCTAAACTTTTCCTCTACGGAAAGAATAAACCAAATATGGAAGAATATTATATTTTCCTTTCCGGAAAAGTAAAAATATTTATGATAATGTTTTGTCTTTTCTTTCAGGAAAAAATAAATTTCAAATAAGGTAAGAAAATCAGGGCAAAACCCTAACAAATAGTGGTATCACAAGTTTAATTGATATTACGGAATCTGTGATATCTTTCAAAGAACTATCATACCATTTTTAACCCGTAAAGGCTACCCTTTTAACTCATTAGGGCTACCTATTTTAACTCGTCAGAGCTACTATTTTCTGCCCGTGTTTTTTCAATGCACATGCTTTTCTAAACTAATTTTTAACCAAAAATAATGGCAAACAACGGTCTCTCTTTGAATCCCCCAAAAATTCTCACTGACAAAATCTGTCAGATTTGGTGAGTGAAATTGAAATCATATTTTATAACCTATGACATATAGATTGTTGTGATGAAAAACAACTACTTACAACAACACTTTGCAAATCCTATAATTGTCCAAATACAAAAACTTTCAAAAAAAAAAAAAAACTTCTATACAAGACAATGTCATGGAAGGTGTTTTTGAAGCACAAAATCAAAAAGAAGAAGAAATTTTGCAAAGTTAAAAAATAATGAATCTATCATCAACTACCAAAGCAAAAATTGAGGATGACCATTTTTTCATTTGCATTAACTGAAGCAAAGGAGGAGTGTTGAAGTTTGTTTTTAATTACTGTAGCAGTTTTTAGCAAAATAAGTTGTTTAGTTTAAAATGAACTTGAATTTTGAATTTTAGTTAAATTGTTTGTAGGGATGGTTGTGAAATATCGAAAACTGAATTATCGAATCGAATCGAATCGAATTTTTAATTTGTTATTTGGTATTCGGTAATCGGTAATTGTGTATTTAGTATGGTATTCGGGAGTAAAATCTTAGAATTGTGATATTCGGGTTTGGATTTGGTATGAGACATTAGTACCATTTGATATTTAGTATTTCCAGAGAATACATAATTATTTACTAAATGAAGGTCATATATCAATATGTCTATTACTCATTAATACAAGTCCAAATAGAAAATTAAAGCATAAACATAAACAACCCAAACACATGTCTTTTAGTTGTATCAATTTGTTTTTCTTGATGTCTTCTTACTTATTATCTCCTACTTTATCGTGCCTCCACATAAAAAAAATAGAAATAATTGGAGAATATATAATATTAACTTTATAATACAATCAACTACACCTTTAGTACATTATTACCGAATATCATATCAAACTTAAATTTAATTTACCGATTACCGAATTATTGAATCGAAGTTTTAACTTTTGGTATTTGATATCTACTTTTAACTATCAATTACCAAATTATCGAATTCAAAATTTGATAATCCCGAATCGAATACCAAACGTCACCCCTAGTTGTTTGAATTGTTGATTTAGGTTGTTTTAAATTTCTAGTTATGCTGATTATGTTTTTTATGTTGGCTATTTAAAATTTAATGCTTAGTTGAAAGCTATTGAAAGCCATTTCAATCAATTGAGAAATATTTCAATAAATCTCTTTTATTGCCCCATTTTTTTTTAAAAAACCAACAATTATCATAAAAAAACTCTTCTGACCTTCAATGTTAATTATTAATTGAAGGGGATAAAATGCCGGTTAAGATCACTTGGAAGTAGTGAAATAAACTTTACAACAATTTTAATTAAAAAAATAAAATAAAACAAAATACCACTGAGCATATATGTTGACTAAAGAAAGGGAACCACACTTGTAAGAAAGAAAATATTGATTGACTTGATCACGTGGAATAAAGTGATATTAAAATAATGCAAGGGGAGTGTACTACTTCAATATTGTATTTTTATTTTTATTAAACTGAGCTTCTATTTATTATTGATATGTAAAAAGTTACAAATTGAGTTTGACATCCCAAATTATTTATATGATCAGTGAATTTACTACTTCAATTATAATATTTTAAGGTATAGTAGAAATTTTAAAACTAACTATATTAATTCTCTAATTCATTTTAAGAAATGGTTACTTAATAATGAGAATAAAAATTAGTAAAAGAATATATAATTTACTAATGGAATAAATTGAAGAAAAACTATATATATATTTTTTAATAAACTGAAGAAAGTATTTGAAAATAGGTGGAATATAAAATAACTCAAGTAAATTGAAAAGTGAAGTTTGCTTAATTAGTACTCCTATCTTCCACTTCAAATAACGTTTTAAAGGGTTGAGTTGTGACAAATACAAGTGTTGCAGCATTATTGGTTCCTCTAAAAGCGGTACTATCAGAGCAAAACAACAAATCTATATATGAATATGACTAAACAAGTTGGCATGAGACTATTTCAGCTACATTTAATAAAACATGAATTAGACACACTAAAAGAAAATACAATAGTCATGAAATTGTAATCATAAAATGAAGTTCCTTATTTATTTTTTGATGTTCGATAAGTAAGAAGAAAATATTATTGCAGTGGGAATGGGGGATAGAATGGGGATATGCGCGTGGGGGTTGGGCTTAGGTGTGGCGTGGTGTGTTAATTAGATGGTGAGAAAATACAATAATCTTGGAACATTATTTATGAAACTTTTTTTTTTTACTTTTATTAGAAAATTTACTTTTAAAAGAATTTGTTTTCTAGAGAATACTTAAAAAAATTTAACCTACCAAACATGAGAAAATCAAAAAGTATTTTGCTTCGTGCCAAACACACCCGAAAGCTTTAAAGAAAATATCTTGGTATACAAAATTTCCAATCAAGGAAGTTTGCAATAATTGATATGCACTTTATTATTTTAAAAAAATTACAAAAATGACAAACAAAGTATTAAAAAACGAAAAGTTACACATAATAAATTGGACAATATAATTGGGTGGACTCAAACTACTATAAATATGTGAAGGGCATATTGCAACTTACACACACTACTAAGAAGCAAAATCAATTTTCTTTCTACTTAGTAGTTACTACTCTTTCTTTTTTAGTAGCTATGGCTAACATATCATTGGTATTACTAATAATACTTCCTTTTCTTCTTAGATTGAGCTCTGCTCAATCCTTGTCCGCCAATTTCTACTCTTCATCGTGCCCAAATGTCCTCTCGGTTATTAAAACCGCGGTGAATTCTGCTGTTTCTAGTGAGGCTCGAATGGGGGCTTCGTTACTTCGTCTTCATTTCCATGATTGTTTTGTTAATGCAAGTTACCTTTAACCTTATTTCCTTCTCTAGCTAATAAATAAATTTCTTGTTTCATAATTAATGTCCATGCATGCATACATATGTTCGTGAAAACAAGAAAATTTCCTTTTTTCTCATATAGATAGATGATAAAACACTCTAATTAATATGACCCTTTTGTACATATTTAGCGGATTTTTTAGCACATATATGCATAGGCCATGTCAAAATCTATGGGTTCCGCTTGAACCCATAGGTTATATATTGGATACGTCTGTGTGTTGAACCTGTCTAATTGGGGATTGAAGCATAGTTGATTGAGTGGCATATATGAAACTTAAATAGTTCCATTTTTTTTTTTTTTTAAGATTATAGTAGCACTGGGTAGGTATAGTATAAGACATTGATATTGACCACTAATTAAGTGTGTGTGTGTATGGACTTACACGCCATTGACTTACAAATAGGTTCTATAATCTTGAAATAACATCTTAACTAATTAATAATTCTTGTCTTCTTCTCTATGTTACTATTGAAGCTACTATAGATGATGATGAGATTAAGATAGCCTTGCGATGACAAGCAACGACTAATGCGACATACACTAATTAAATTAATATGTGACCAATTAATGTATATTCATAACAACTTTACTTTGACGAGAAATAAATTAAACATAAGTGACATTTTTTACTTAATTGAATCAGGGTTGTGATGCATCGGTGCTACTAGATGATACATCAAACTTTACGGGAGAGAAAACCGCTGGACCAAATAGTGGATCGATAAGAGGATTTGATGTGATAGACACTATCAAAACTCAAGTGGAGTCTTCTTGTGCTGGCATTGTATCTTGTGCAGATATTTTAGCTGTTGCAGCACGAGATTCTGTTGTCAAAGTAAGTGGATTTGACCATTATTTTGAAATTTGAAAAAAAATAATTTTTATTTTCAAAATGAAAAATGAATAAATTGTGGATTTTGTTAGCTTGGTGGCCCTAGTTGGACTGTTTTACTAGGCAGAAGAGACTCAACTACTGCAAGTTTGAGTGCAGCAAACAGCAATCTTCCTGGACCAACTTCGAGCCTCAGTGCACTCATTTCTTCCTTCTCTAACAAAGGTTTAACCGCCAGGGAAATGGTCGCTCTCTCAGGTTTGTTTTATCTTTAACCAAAACTATTAATTAACGAGAATAAGTTCTATACACTCATCTGGTAAAAAATATTTACACAATCAAATCAATATTTACGAGTAAATCTTTTTAATAAAGTAATTGGTTACCTGATAAAAATGGTAACTAAACAAGCTACCACATGTTAAAAATGGTATTATGCCTCATTTGCATATTGTAGCTTGTTTAGCTTGCATAAGGTAATTAACCTTAAATTGTGATAGAGTAAATAACTTGCAATAGCAAATTATATTACATTATTAGAGTAAACGTCCTTTTCATTGTTCATTTATATTACTTAAAAAACCGTCAATTATATATAGTCATTTGTTTGTTACTTATTGTCAGTATGTCCATTAAATAATATTCCTAGCAAATTGATTATTCATCTTTGACAAAAAGCTTTTCATACTTGTCCTCAATTTTACCAATTATTTAGTACTTCCTTCGTCTCAAAATATTCTTGTCATTTAAGACATAAATAAGACTATAATAATCAAATACTCCTAATTAAGGAGTAATATTTTCTTAAGAAACATATAAATAAAAAATACGACAAATATTTTGAGACGGAGAGTGTATGATTCTACTTTGTCACATAGATGCTTAATTTCTTGTAATATTTCAGGAAGTCACACAATAGGCCAAGCGCGATGTACTACTTTCAGAACGCGCCTATACAATGAAGCCAATATAAATGCCTCATTTGCAACTACAGTAAAAGCAAACTGTCCACAAAGTGGTGGTGACAACAATCTTAGCCCACTAGACATCACAAGCCCAACTTCATTTGACAATGCTTACTACAAGAACTTGCAAATTCAAAAGGGCCTTCTTCATTCTGATCAAGTGTTATTTAATGGAGGATCTACTGACTCAATAGTTAACACTTATAGCTCCAATTCCGCGACTTTCTCCACTGATTTCGCAAATGCTATGGTGAAAATGGGAAATCTTAGCCCTCTTACTGGAACCAACGGACAAATCCGTAAAAATTGCAGGAAAACAAACTAAGATTTATGAAAAGAAACAAGTTATTGAGGGTTGCAATGTTTAGACCCTTTTTCTATTTTATAGCCAACTTTAATGTTTTGCATTTTTGGAGGTAAAGGTGGTAAGTAACGCCCCCCTCCAAATTCCGATATGTAAACGTTCCAAGTAGTGAAATAAAAAAGAGTGTTAAATTTTATATCTTTTTACTATATTAGAAAGCAACTAACGATTTAAATGTCATTTTATTCAAATTTTATTTTGCATAGAACACTAAAAGGATGTTGACATATAAGTCAACGCCATAAAACATAGATGAGCTTAATTTGGTCTCAATTGACAATCAGATACTCTAAATTTGAGGATACACATCTAGACACTCTGACTCATTTCCATGGTGTCAGTTGAGCACTCCAACTTACAAAATGATAGTCTAAACACCTCCAAATTATTTATGTGTCATATTATCATCGAGTGTCCACAAGAAATAATTAATGAGGATGAGATGATGTATCTAGATGTGCATTATCACAATTGGAGTGTTTAATTGTCAGTTGAGGCCAAATTAAAATATATATCGATCCAATTAAGTAGCATGCCAAAATCAATCATTGCAAAAAATTGTTGCAGCCAAACACATACGCAAAGGTACATAGTTATCAAGTAATAATAAAGTGATTCAAAGTCGGATGTTTAACTCATAGAGACTTGTGATTAACTTTCAACTAAACTTCAACAAATGCAAATATAATTATCTAAACAAGAAATATATAGAATCCAAATTCATAATTATACACTAACTAAAATAAAAAGAAAAGAAATAACAAACTTTTAACCTAGAAAGAACATATTTCATGTTCTCGATAGGTTGAAATTGATCTAGGGCAATGAATTACATAACAATCACGTTGCTTTCTCCAATTGATTTAACTAATTAATTTATCTATTTTATTGATTGACATGATTAACTGGTTCATCGGATTTAACTATTTTTTTGGACTTCTACTCAAATTTCGGAGCTCCAAGTCATTGCAGCTCCAACGCCAATCTTTAGAATCATTTCCTATTAACACCTCTAATGGAGGTTTTCTGATACTCTATTCTAAGAAGAAGATCAACAATGTGGAAAATAAAATGTGTATTGTATTTAATAATATCTCAACTGAGCATTACATGTACATATATATACATCTCTTTCTCATAGCTTAACAGAAAGGATCAGTTATAACTAACTTGATTCCCTAACAAACTACTTTGCCACGTCATCTAACTACTAACTAACTATTGTGTCTTCAATACTCCCCCTCAAGCTGTATGGTGCAAACAGATTGTATACACCAAGCTTGGACAACAAAAAATCATGTTGACTCCTCCCTAACCCTGTGGTTAACACATCTGCTAACTACATTTTAGATGGTACATGACTTGTTTGAATGACACCTTCTTGTATCCTTTCTCGAATGAAATGGCAGTCAATTTCTATATGTTTTGTCCTTTCATGGTATATAGGATTAGCATCAATCTGCAATGTTGTCTTACTATCACAAAATAATCTGACTGGCAACTCCAACTCCACCTTTAATTCTTTGTACAAGCCTATTAACCAAACAATTTCTGCCACAACATTGGCCATGCTCCTGTATTCTGCTTTAGCTGAGATCCTTGAAACTATATTTTGTTTTCTTTGATCTCCATGAAATCAAAGAGTCTCCAATCTTCACAACAAAGCAACTCACAGATCTTTTGGTCATAGGAAATGTAGCCCAGTTAGCATCATAGTAAACTGAGAGTTGTTTGGAAGCTTTAGATGACAATATGATCCTCAAACCTGGTGCATTCTTTAAATACCTTGCCACCCTCAAAGCCTCATCCATGTGGGATTTCTTTGGCTTGTGCATAAACTCGCTAAGGTTTTGTACTGCATAGCTAATGTATGGCCTTGTCATTGTGAGATAGAGCAACTTACCAACCAATTTCTGATAACATGTGGGATCACTAAGTGTCACATCTTCATGTGTTTCATGAGGCTCATAATGCATGTCAAACTCTTGACTGGTGAACCTTTGATTAACCTCTAAAAAAGTACTGATTGGTTTGGTTCCTTCCAACCCAAAGTTTGAAATAAGATCCAAGGAAAACTTCCTTTGGTTCACAACAATGCCTTCCTTATTCCTAGCAATTTCAAGACCAAGAAAGTATCTCATCTCCCCCAAGTCCTTGATCTTGAAATGAGCTTGAAGCATAGACTTGGTCTTTCGAATCAACTGAGAACTAGAACTTGAAGCATAGACTTGGTCTTTCGAATCAACTGAGAACTAGAACCAGTGATCAAAAGATCATCAACATAAACCAATATGAGGACCAGGTCAGAACCAGAGCCCTTTCTAAACAAAGAATAGTCATGGTGACACTGAACAAAACCAAAACCTATAAGTGCCTCACATAGCTTCAAATTCCACTGCCTATAAGCTTGTTTCAAACCATAAAGTGACTTCTGAAGTTTACAGACTTTGGCCAACTCCCCCTTACTTAGCAGACCAGGAGAAGGAACCATGTAAACATCCTCAACTAGATCACCCTGCAGAAAAGCATTAAAGGCATCCATCTGATGTAAAACCCAACCATTCATAACTGCCAGAGATAGAACTACCCTTACATTAATCATTTTGACAGCAGGAGAAAATGTTTCCTGATAATCCAACCCCTCCTACTGTGTGTAGCCTTTAGCTACTAGTCTTTATTTGTACCTATCCACCTTACCTTTGTTGACACCCAATTTTGACCCTCCCCAATAATAATTAAATTCCGAGTTTCTTAATTTTCAAACGATTTAAAATAATTGACCTTATAAAATTAAAAATATTTTTAAAGTTAGTTTTAAATGGTTTTGTCACTTTTTATAATTTTTAAATAATAGGTGTATACTTTTGAACTTTATAAATATTCAAAAGTCGTCTCCAAGGATTTTGTTTAATTAAATATTTGGATAGTTTGTTTAGTTATTTAATAGTTTATAATTTTGAGTTAATTAGTTTGTAGTTAAATTAAGTAGTTTATAATTAAGTTAATTATTTTCATTTTGTTAAAATTAAGAAGCTCGTTAATCAATTAATAATAATTCGTCTTTTTTGACTTTCAACCAAATTTATCAATCGAGTTCAATTGGGTTGATTTTTAAATTCAATCGGCTATATTCGAACTCAAATGGTCTTTGTTTCCATTGCATATGTAGCCATTTATTTCTTCATCTTTAACTCTTTCATAGGGACAATTTTGGGCCAGCCTTTTCCCTTAATTTCCAGCCCATTTTCCAGCAGCCTTTTCCCTTAATTGCCAGCCCTATGCTATCATACAAACAGCCCACCACTGACCCAACCAGTCTAATTCCCCTGACCCGATCCAGCCCACACCTTCTATTCAATAAAGAAACCAATCCTCTCCAACGTTAACAACAACGTACAACAGCAACACCAGCTGACCCCACCCCTGTTCATCTTCTTCACGCCAACGACAAGAATTCCAAAAGCGTCGTACAATAGCAGCAGCAAGGGCATCGTGATTTTGTCCTTGGGGCTGTGAGATGGTGCCATGCCGAGTCTCAATGACGAAAGATCAATCCCAATCGCCCATTTCCCTTTCCTCTTCCGGATCGAGTCAAAATCCCAAAAAAAAAAAGGATGTTTAGCCAATTTGGTGAAAGGTTTTTCAGATTAGAATTTTAAAATGGGCCTTTTCTATTCGGATTTTTGGTCCGTTTTCCCCATTTTTTCGGACCCTATTCCCTTCTATATATGTTGTTTGTTATTCATTGCCAAAGGGGGAGACGAAAAAAAAAGGAGGAAAAAACCAGAAGCAGTAGCATTCCAATAGCCACAAATCTTTTAGATTTTCTTTCTTTCGGTAGGCTTTGGTTGGAGCTTCGGGAGTTTATCGCAGCTGCTTCGTATATTGGTTCCAAAAGAATTTTGAGTTTATTTTAGTCTTGGTTTCACGCTTTATTCACTATCCTCCGAATTTCGTCAGAATCCCTTATCAGTGGTGAAAGGTTCGTGAGAAGTCCAGCTCGTTGGTCTTAGTTCTGCTGCCCTGAGAAAGGTAATATCTCCTCCTCCCTCTATTTTAAGTTTTAAATGATGTATGACTGAATCTATTTCGATGAGTTTCTTTAGCTTTATTTTGTTCTTCTCTGTTGTGACCTCACTGTTCAAGTTGGAATGCAAGTCTTCGAGGCTATCTTCTTGCTATTCGAACTCTCCAGTTATTTGTCATGTTGTTCCGAAGGCTGCTAACTTCAGCCACTGGTTCACTGAATATGAGTTGAATCAATCTCACTAATATACTTGCTTTAGTAATTTCATTGGATGAGCCCTCCTGCTCTATTTTTGTGAAAATTGATAGTTTCGACTTGATTTTGTTTTCTTGTTTGATTATTCAGATTTAGCTTGTCTCCATCTGACAACTTTATGTAAATTTTATACTTATATAAGTTTGGATTATCCGTATTCAACATGATATTGTAGGCATGAATTCGCTTTAATCTAAATCTATTTTTGCAGAATATATTGGTTCCCTTTTTTTAGCTTAAAGCTGGAAGAATTTTCTATTTGTTATTTTATCTTCTCTTCTGTCGTTTGATAAGTTGTAAAAATTGTAAGATTAAATACTTTTAGGATCTTGAACACGATAATCTTACATAGAGATCGTTAGGGGCACATACCTGATGCGGCAGACATAATCACAGAGAGAAGCGGAAGCGTTAGTCGTAAATTGGTTTCTACCTCTTTGCCCTAACTTTATGTTACCACAACCGTCAGTGATGGAATTATTGTAGAGAATATGTGGTAACCCTAATGGGTGGAGGGAGGACCAATTTATAGAGGTTATGACTTAATGTGGTACGTCCATCAAGTAACCAATGTACGGACGAGATCTATTCCTTATTAAATATTATTTATGGTATTACTTGGATTCCAAGTAAACTTGGGCCATAAGTAAGAAATAATTAATAGTAATTAATAATAATTCTTACATTTCCCACTTGGCCCAATGACCATATAACATTAATATTTAATAAACATTAGTTGCGCGTCTAATAAATCTCTTTTATAATGTCCATCATAAATACCACAATATAACAAACTACTAATGCGAGTTATGGCGGTTGTACATAAATTTTAAGCTACATACTTCCTTCCATGTACTACTGCATTAGCAACTTATCATACTAGGTTCATAAGCTATAAAAACATATAACATTTTATGGTCCACAATAATGTCTCATAGAGACTTATCTTGTGATATCTCAAACAATAATGTGTACACCATTATGAGAAACAAGAAATTCATTAATGTATATCAGAAACACATAATTTGAGCTCAGAGTGTAAAAATATCATAAGTGCATCAATCATAAGTACAACCAAGACCCATTCTTTGAACATGTTCTTTAAATGTCTTTGGTTGTAAGCCTTTTGTTAACGGATCTGCAATCATGATATCAGTTCTAATATTCTCAAGTAACACTCTTTGTTTTTGAACTTCTTCTTTAACGGTAAAGTACTTTAATTTCATATGTTTGGCACCTGTGGAGTACTTATCGTTCTTGGAAAAGAATACTGGTGCAGTATTATCACAAAAAAATTTTAGCGGTTTGGTAATGGTGTCGACAACCCCAAGTCCTGAAAATAAAGTTCTGTAGCCATAATGCATGAATTGTGGCTTCACAACATGCCACAAATGTTCTTTGCAGTTTTTTTTTTTTTCAGTGATAAATTCCAGGATTACTTTGATATCTTCCTAGCATTTCGACCAAAAAACTCATATATGGTCTTGTGCAAGTTTGAACATACATCAAACTTCCAAAAATAGAAGATAAGGAATTATTTTCATTTCTTTTCGTTCTACATCATTCTTTGGGCATTGCATGACATTAAATTTGTCCCCTTTTTGAATAGGAACTATTATTGCTGAACAATTGTTCATGTTAAATCTCTCTAGAATTTTTCAATATAGCCTTTTGAGACAATACCAATAATCCTTGTGATCTATCACGAAATATTTCTACCCATCACATAGGATCTCTCACCCATATTTTTTTTCATTTTAAAGCTCATAGAGAGAAAGTCTTTCGTCTCACGCAATATGCCTAAATCATTAGCAGCAAAGTAAAATGTCATCAACATACTTGACTAACAATATAAACTTACTCCCACTAATCTGTTGGTATATTCACCGATCAACGGTAAATTTACTTAAATCCAAAAGATGTTATGGTATCATTAAACTTTATATACCATTGTCGTGAGGCTTGTTTGAGTCCATATATTGAGTTCTTTAGTTTACACACCATCTGATCTTTTCCTCTAATTTCGAAACCCTCTGGTTGGTCCATATAAACATCCTCCTCGAGGTCTCCATTAAGAAAGACAAGTTTCACATCCATTTGATGTAACTCTAAATTATAATGAGCTACTAAAACCAAAAAAATTCTTAATGAGTCTTTCTTTGAGACCGATGAAAAGGTTTCTTTATAATCAACGCCTCCTTTTTGAGTGTATCCCTTGGCAACAAGTCTGGCTTTATGTCATTCAATATTACCATTAGAATCGCGTTTGATCTTGAAGACCCATCTACATCCAATTCTTTTAGAACTTTCTGGTAATTGAACAAGATCCCAGACTTTGTTGTATTCCATGGATTTTAACTCTTCATTCATGGCATTAATCCATTTATCAGACTCAGTGCTTTCTATGGCCTGTGAAAATGAAACCAGATCTTTATTAATTCTAATGTCAAAATCTGACTCTTGCAAATAAATCGCATAATCATTTGAAATGGCCTATTTTCTTTCTCTTTGATATTTTCTTAATGGCACTGTTTGTGATTCATTTGCGTCAAATATTTGTGAGTTAGTTCCTTCTTGAAGTGTTTCACCCAAATATTGTTCAACATTGTTAAAGTGTTTTTCAACAAGAGGAACAACATTTGTTATTGGTGCAGAAGTAGGTACATTTATGGGCAATGAAATATTTACCCCTACCTCATTAATTTCCATGCTTTGTCGTTCAACACTCCCACTAACTTCACCATTCTCAACGAATTTTGCATTACCGGTTTCAACAATTCTCGAACTATGATTTGGACAGTAAAACCTATACCCTTTAGATTTCTCTGGATAACCAATAAAGTAACCACTTACCGTTCTAGAATCTAATTTCTTTTCATGTGGATTATAAACTCTAGCTTCCTCTTGGCAACCCCAAACATGCAGGTGTCTTAAACTAGGCTTCCTTCCTGTCCACAGTTCAAAAGGGGTCTTTGGAACTGCCTTACTAGGAATCCTGTTTAATAAATATACAACGGTTTTAAAAGCATACATCCACAATGATTTGGGTAATGAGGAATTAATCATCATATTCCTAACCATATCCATAAGTGTTCGATTACGCCTTTCTGCAACACCATTTTGTTGAGGTGTTCCTGGCATAGTATACTGTGCACATATGCCATGTTCTTCAAGGAATTTTGCAAATGGACCTGGACATTGTCTTGATTTGTTATACTTTCCATAATATTCATCACCTCTATCTGATATAATGATTTTCACTTTTCTATCTAATTGTCTTTCAACCTCATTAACGTACACTTTGAGAGTGTCCGCTGCTTGAGATTTTTCTTTCAACAAATAGATAAATCCATAACATGAAAAATTATCGATAAAGGTGATAAAATATTTTTCTCCACCAAAAGATGGAACATCAAAGGGTCCGCAAATATCACTGTGTATAATTTCAAGAAGTTGAGTGCTCTTTGTGGCACCTTTCTTGGTATGTTTGGTTTGCTTTCCTTTAATGCAATCCAAACATATATCAAGATCAGCAAAATTCAAATTCGGAAGAATTTCATTCTTTACTAATCTTTTTAATCGTTCTTTGGATACATGACCCAAACGTTTATGCCACAAATAAGCAGAACTTTCATTTAGTGAACTACGTTTAATTCCAATATTTTGATGAATAGTAAGCAGGGATTCAGAAAAATTATTATCGAGTTTCAATCTATATAAACCATCAATAAGAACACCAGAACCATAAAAAAAATAGTATTCTTATATAAATTGAAACATCCATGTCCAAACTTAAAATCAAATCCAGAAACATCAAGTCTTGAAAGGGAAATTAAATTCCTAGAAACTGAAGGAACATAAAGAGTCTGTAATAGATCAAGGTGATGACCGGTCTCCAAGATCAATCAATAAGTCCATATGCCTTCAATTTGAGCCTTCATGAGATTTTCCATAAACACGAAATCCTTATTTGGATTTGTAGTTTGGATCGTAGTGAATCCCTGCAACATAGTGGATACATGAGTAGTTGCACCAGAATCAAGCCACCAAGTATTATTAGGAACTTCTACTAAATTTGATTCGAAACATACAAAAGCACTAAATGTACCTTTCTTTTCAAATCAAGCTTTACGTTTCAGGCAATCTTTCTGATAGTGTCCTTTCTTTTTACAGAAACGATACACATCAGCCTTGAGTTCCTTATGAGCATCCTGTGGAACTTTAGCAGGTGCTTTATTTTTCTTAAACTTGTTGGCCTTCACTTTAAGTCCTTTATCAGCTCCTTGACCTATGAGGTTAATGGAATGACCCCCTTGTTTCTTAATTCTTGACTCCTCTTGAGTAAGCATACTGGACAATTCACTAACATCCCATTTATCCTTAATAGTGTTATAGTTAATTTGGAATGGTCCATACTCAAGAGGCAATGAGTTCAGAATGAATTGAACCAAGAAGGTGTCATCCACTTTCATCCCCAAGGTCTTAAGTCTTGCTGCAATGTTAGTCATCTCGATGATATGATTTTGCATACTACACGACCCATCAAACTTCATGGTCGTGAGTTTAACCATTAGTGTACCAGCGAGAGACTTATCAGCAGAACGAAAACTTTCTTCCACAAACTTCAGGTATTCCCTGACACTTTCTGTTTGTGGAATAGTACTCTTAATGTTGTTAGCAACAGTCATTCGCATGAACATAAGGCTTAATCTGTTAGAGCATTCCCATGATTTATGAAAAGACTTCTCATCCTTATTGCCCTTATCAGTAATGGCAGTAGGTTTCAGAGCCAAGTCAAGATCCATTACACTTAAGTGGAACTTTACTTGTTCATGCCATTCAGAGAAGTTCAATCCATTGAACACAGTAACAGACGAAGCATGTGAATGAAGAGGAATAACTGCAAAATAGATATACATGCTCACAAATCAGAAAATAATGTGAATTCAGTAAAGCGATAAAAATATATCGTAATTCTCCTTTGGGTAGATACTACGACACATTATCATAATTTAAATGCCAATTTTATCTTTAATAGGTAATTGAATATTTTTTTAATCAAACATATACGACATATTTGGATATACAATATAGGTTTGACTAAAAAGATTAATTTACCTCATAATTTTCACTATTCGTAGAATGATTGATTCACCTTTGGGTAAATTCTTAAGTTCTAACAATAGTGAAAGTCAATTTATCTATTTATTTTTCAATGTATAGGCATTTATTAACCTTCATAGATAAATGACACTTTTATGAATGCATATTTTTCTTAACCATACTAGTTTGGCCACTTTGGTGACTAACAAGCTCTATGAATACAAATGCATACATAATCTCATAAAATTTTGTGCATGTGAATAATTTTAAATATTTTAGTTTGGCCACTTTGGTGACTAACAAACTATAGAAACATAATACATGCATCAAGTGATCATAAATATTATATGTGTAGACGTTAATTTATCTACTTTGGCCACTTTGGTGACTAACAAACTATTTTACACAAAAGTACACACATATTATTTATTGCTTAGCATAACAATCACTTTAATTTATTGGACAATTTAAAACAAAACATAATTATTACATTATGGGAAGATTAACTAAAGAGTCCAAACGCCTTAAATAGTCAAGCACAAAATTACGCTACTACAAAAGGATTTAACAATAAGTTTAAACATAACTTTAATTGGTTAAACTATAGATGGTAGCCACAATATATTCATTAAACGATCAAGATGGCATTGTACATGAACTTTGACCAAATATATCTAATATATAGAATATTCTATA
>JAJOOH010009887.1:0-10880 GCA_029582605.1 Solanum gracilifrons | reverse complement strand
TGATTGAATTGATAAAATATTTAATAGGTTGACGATGTTCTTTTTGTTTCAATACTGTCCTGCTATGATATATATAATATATGAACTTGGCATTGTTTACAGTTAATGTTTTAATTATTTTCATTATATAAGAATCTCAATTGTCTGATTTAAACATGTGTTGATTTCTAAGATGACTATTATGGCGGAGTTTTGGCCTCGCCATTGCTCATTTAAACTGTTTGGCTTACAACTCCTCAAACAAATGGACAATGCTGCCTTATATTTCACTAATCTATCTACTCTTAACAAACAAGAATCTTCCCTCCCTTTTTCGAAAACCTTATAAAACCGAAGATAGCTTATACTAGTCAACAAGAATAAAAAAATATGTCTTTGAGGACGATAAAGCATATTTTTCACTTATTTGAAAATTTTATGAAATTGAAATAAAGTTGTGTTTGATTACACAGAAGAAATTCGAAAAATGATAAATCCAATGGGTTGACACTACAAATTTCACCCAAAAATCATATTTTGACTGAGCTTCCCCCATATCTTTGAAATTTATCAAGATAAAGTTGGAAAACAAATGTAAAACACTTTCTCAAATTTATAATCCAACTTCGATTTTGATTTAAAATTTTATCTATGGCACTTAGATATGATTATAATTTCAATTTATTTATCTTATTTTTTCTTTTACTTTAATTTAATTTTTTTTTATCACTTTTTATATTTATTTTACACTCAGCATTTTTATTTTCTTAAAAAGAGTGTGAGTGAAAAATAAGAAAAACGAGGTGAAGAGTTGTGTGCTATGGGAGTGGTGAGTAAAGCAGGAGATTGGGCTATGAATTGTACATTATTTTCAAAATGATTGTTGTCGGGAGAAAGTTCCATAATGAAATGGTTGATAGATAGAAGGTAGAATGCCGCTGACAAAATTCAAAGCCTTCTCGGCGGGGCTGGGTGTTGCCACCATTTTCTTCGCCGCCACTTTCTCCGCCAACGTCTACCGTGGTCTCTCTTGGCATAACCGACAATCGGTAATCCCAATAATCCTCATCTCTCTGTGATTTCTTAGTTCGATAAACCCTAAAACCTCTTTTCCTCATTAAATTTAAACGAATACCAAAAGATTATTCTTTTTCTTCGTTTTTTATTAAAGGAAGATCGCCTTTTTTATACCAATTGTGTCCTTGTACTCATATATGATTGACATAAGAGTTTGTGATTATATGACCTGAATTGTATGTTTATCTGTCTTTTATTTGTGTTATGGTTGATAGGATATGTAGTATAAGTATATAACATCAACATGTAAAACGAAGAAATGTTTGCCTTTTATTTGTCATTGAACTGTTGGGTGTAAACTGGAAGAGTTTCTGCAAACCATTAGCTTTCCGTATGAACTGGAAAAGGATGCGATAAATGGATAATAACCTCAAAACAGCTATTATAAGAGATTGGTTAAACTCATTATCAATATATATATTCTGAAGCTCATATAAGTTTCTAGGTTATGGTTGTTCACAGCTCAGTCTTTCCGTGGAATGTAATTAAGGATAGTTTCTGATGCCAGATTACCAATTATTGGAGCACGAAAGCAGTGGCTCGTATGTTGCCTTGGGGTGGTACTTCTTGCTTCAATAGTATGTTGGGTTTGGGTGCCACTGCACTGTGTGATTTCAAATATGAACTACTTACCTGCACTCCGTTTAGCCTAAATAAATGTCGTAAATCTATCCCATAATTGTTCTATTCTAGTATAGTTGGATAGTTGCTTGTTCTGTTCTTTTCCTATCTACTACAACTACTGATGTCTGACAAGTGACCAAAATTCTGTGTAAAAATTGAACTATGAATAGAAGTTCTATAAGAGTTCTTTTCCTATCTACTTTAAGTACTAATTTCTGATAGGTGACCAAAATTCTGTGTAAATATTGAACGATAAATCAAAGTTCTAGAAGATTTGTTGATGTATGATGTCATTTCCTTTCATTTATGGTGATAAGTGCGGTTGCTTCAAAGGTGAATCTGCTCAAGTAAACTGGACCATCTTACTACCGTGTTGTCAATGGTTCTAATGAAAGTTGAATTATAATCCCTCCGGCTTTTGGCTATAAGTCCCTGTGCTCTTTGCTTTTCTGTTCTGCATTCTGCTTGCTCACTCTTTTTTATGTCTTTGGTATTCTGTACTGATGTGCTAATTTTGACGTCTGACTATTAATTAAGCATTGTTCCAGCGTTACACGTCGTTTATTGAACTTTTAGCTCAACTAGTCAGCTATCTGATATGTGAGCATTTCCTTCATGTAGAGGGTTGAGAAGGAAGGGTCTAAAGTCCTGCAGCAGCAAGAATGATGGTTTGAGAAGTCCTGCACTTCCACATCGCGTTGCTAGCTGAGGTCATGCTATAAGTTCTGAATCTTTTTAAAGTGATGCAATAACTTCTACACGAGTATGGTAAATTTACATCCCGTCTTTTCTGTTCCGGGCCACATAATTGTGGAGATATAATTCTGAGATACCTATTTAGTTATAGCAACTGATGACCGTTTTAAAAATGTAGTTGGAATGATGTTTGAAATTCATATGCGTGAATTGAAATTATAGAATACACAGTATTACTTTTCCTGGAAACTAAAGAAAGCAAGAGAAATGAAGTAAACCTCTAAATTTTCCCCTTGTATTGATTGGTTTGAGTAAAAAATGTGGAAAGAAAATAAAGGAGGGAATCAATTTTCCTCTTGGACCCAAAATTATTAATTCTTGAAAGAAACGTCAAATGTTATTCCTTTCTTTTCTTGTTTTCTACCCAAATTACAAGACAAGAAATGTATCTCCATTTAAGTTGTTGTTTCCATAATTTGCCGTCATCTTGTTTATTTTCTTTTTACGGCATCATTGTGCACCACCAAGTCTTCAATAACTCTTATGAACTGCCTGATGTTTATGAGATGCATAAACAAAATTGCATAACATTTGACCAGTATACAACTAGAACTTATAGCATTATAAGAAAAAAGGTATACAAGCATGGCTAGCCAATTGATTGGCCGCGTGGTCAGTTGAATTATGACTGTCCTCACCAATTAAGACTAATTATAATTGGTACTTACAATTATTAAGCTGTCTGGGTAGTTGGGTTGCAGTTGTGGTTAATTAGGTGGGAAAGGTCATCTCTCTCAGGCCCTCACCAAAGTCTTGAAGGCCCACGGGACTCCAAAAAACATTTTTGTTTTCGTAAATACAAAAACAATTGAATTTATTTGACTGTACTTAAACAAATTATTCATATCGCAGGTTGAAATTTTTTGAATTCCCTTCTCACAATTCATGGTTCCACCATGGGGCATCATCAATATAGACACACTGGCAACAATCACTTACATATTCTGATATCATTTCAAACCCTATTCAATGCATCAAAAGAAAGAAAACAAGTTCTTAACAAATTATGAAATAAACGAAATATTCTTCTATACAAGGCTAACGTTCATACCAAACCCGCCATACAGTGGTCTGGCTTTCCTTTTCGTACTTTGAAATATCAAAAAGTAGAACATCAAAAGGTAACACTAATTCTGAAGAAAGTTTGCTTGAATGATGTGGGATAGTTTATAGTGCACTTGGCAAAGCTTACTGAGTGAGTAACCAAGGCCGAAAATGCAGCAGCACAAAATAATAGTTGTTCTAGTAAGAAACTGCTTCCTGCTTCATTCTTGACAATCCTCTACTACAATGCTCAAGAGTCCATGCAGTCTCCAAACCTGGAAACAAAAGCAACGGTGGAAATCTGTTTCAGTGTACGTTCCTCCACTCAAAAAAATATATTTGTGAAGCACACAAGATCCAGGGCCAGTGTGCCAAGTAATAAACTTCCTAATGAAAATGTGTTAGCTATAAATTTTTAACAACTGCACATTTTCTTTGGGGTTATCAACTTATCCCCAGTGTGCACTGATTACTAACAACAATTATTGCAATCCTCCCAACAACCCCCTCACATGAAAAATCATGGGAATGGATTAAAGGAAGACTCTACAGTTGGTTGTTACAAAAGTAATGACGAATAAGAAGTGTCCTGTGTGGTCATTCACTTCCTGAAAGCACGTCATGCTCGGGAGAGGGTAGCCCCAATATAGGCAACAGAAACTGATTATGCACCCAAATCACAATTACAGACTTTTATCAATATATGTAACCATTGTATTCCAAGCACAAAAATCCATGTTCTCTACTATACATATAAATTAATGGAAAAATATGAAATATTACTGAAGTACCTGACATAAACTATCATACACCATTTCGCAAACTTTTTGAAACTCCACCAACTGAAGGTTCAGAAATTCTCTGTGGATCACCATGAATTTCAGCTAATGGGTTCACAATAAACCCACGACTACTATGGAGTCGGTATGTCCTATTCTCCAACTTAAGTCTTTCACCATTTCCATTCTGACCAGCTACGTTGCTTATTAAACCTGCTGATGATGAGGTTCCACCAGAAGCAGAGAAGTGTGAAGTTGCACCACGACCTTCTGTTTTCTTCCAAAGTTTTGAAGTCAAGAATTCTGCACCTGGTAGCTTGCAACACATGGATGCAGAGTTGGTATTTGACATCCTTCCGGTTGACATAGCCAAGTCAAATGAGATTTCATCTAATGCCAGTTCCAGACCATGTACACGTGTCTCCAGAGAATGCATGCCACTTTGTGAGCTCCCCATAAATTTCTATATATACAAAGAGAAGAAGAAGTTTGAGAAAAATACTCAAGGAAGCATCTATGGACTAATCAGGAGAACTAAGATTTATGAAATAATGATTAAGCGCATTTCTATGCTCAATATATTATAAAAAAATCCAATGCACACTGAGCTGAAATTGATAATTAGGCTGGAATATCTTACAAAGTAAACACGAGAGCTGCATATAGCAGCATTTTGATCCAACAGGAACTGATATATGTTTTTTAATCAAGATCCAAAGGAACTAGCATAAGACCAGAGAAAGTTAAAATTTTGGGATCTTTGCAGGATTCAATCATTGAAGTAAAAGCATATGTCGCAGTATAAAAAATTGGTACTATACAAGGACTAATTTCCTTCTATATTTCCTGTTTTCAGTGTATATCTTGGGAAGCAAGGAAAAGAACTTTGGTATTAAACATAAAACAATTGCAGGCAAGTTAATGCATCTTACTCATATTTGTTGTACTTCTTTTTCTCCGATTGATACTTTCATTCACACACCACTTCCCTTATGAATAGGAATCATAGAAGCAGAATTTCGTCAAATATTAGAAAATTACCTGGAGAAGATCTAACAAATTGGACTGCTGAGTTTCAATTTGAGCAAGTTGTTTCCGGATCAGCGAGAGATCTTCACAATCTTTTGGGTTCCTACAGAGATCTTCAGTTTCATTGCTCACAACTACAGTAGATTCTGATATCTCATCTTGATATGGAACCACACGACATCCAGCCTTCACCACACTATTCCTGGTTTCATTAGTGATCTTACTAAAAAGAGTACGTTTGACTCCAGGTTGTGTATGTGTTTCCAACTCCTCGTCTTTGCGCAACTGTATCCCATCTTTGTTTTGGTAATCCGCAGAAGAACCATGAGGAGCAGAAACTTCAACTTTCCATGGCTTCTTGCGATCAAGTTTGCGAAAGATTGCTGGACCTTTGTGGGCAGCAGGAGCAGTGGAATTATCTGCTACAGATGACTTGTTAGATGGCCTTTTTACACTAGGAGCACTAGAGCTCACAGCCCTGGAAGTCTTCAGACCAGGAGGATAACGTCCATCACTTGCATTTTCTATTTCAAGGACACAGCATGGAAAACATACAAATTGATTCAAATTCACAAGCAATGAGTATTAAAAGATGAAAAGTTTTTAAGAAGAAATTAAACTACCCCAAGGAAAAAACTAAAAAAAAGAAGTAACTAAACTAAACTAAACTAGACAAAACAACATCAGCATACTAAAATATAGAAAGCAGTAGCAAAAGATCTTATGAACAAAAAGGAACTGATGAAATGTGGAACAAAGTAATTAACAGCCAACCACTTGCATAGATGATCCGTAATTTAGCACAAGAGTGACCAAATCAGAAAATTCAGTGATTAACATCCTCCCAGAACAACAAAAAAAAAAAACTACGAAAAAAAGTAAATAAAAAACATAAACATATTTGGGAAAAAATCAAGGTACAACAATATTCTTGCCTGACGGATGATTAAGAAAAGAGTAGAAAACGAACAAGTTTATCAAAAGGACACAAAATAAGGAACTAGGACGCATACAAAGTACATCAACTACAGTCTAACCTGGGGGAAAGTATGATCTTGAACTTGACAAAAATGCACCAAAGGTAATTAATGTGAAATAATACTCTAAACCTAACTACATTAGAGCGAAGATAAGGTGAAAATACCTTTGGAAGAGGAATTTGATAAAGGAAGAGGGGAACCATCATCAGACAAATCAGGGATTCCCTTCCAGGCTTCCAACATTTGATTCATTGTTTCTCTCACTGCCTTTACCTGTACAATTTAATCAATCATCTTTAAGTATCTGGCGAAATATAGTACCAAATAGATAACAATCAATGGTAAATCGAACTGGATCCGGATCAGCCAACAATGAAAAGAGGAGAGATAAATTGAATGTAATTTACAAACTTTATCAAATCGTTTCGCCTCGAATGTCTTCAAGCACGGTGCTTTAAACTCAGATAAAGCGTCTCCCTCAAGTGCCGCGAGCCTCAGCAAAGCCTCTGCACTGGCTTTCCGAGCCGCCCAATCATCACTACTCACGAATTCCACCAAATACGGCACCAAGTTCCTCACAATTTGCTGACTAGAAGCTCCTCCAACTGCGATCACACTGCCAATCATTGTAAGCAATGCTGCCTTCGCTTTGAAGCTATCACTCTTAAGTAACTTCTCAAATCTCGGCAACGACTTCCTCAAGCAGGCAATATCCGGATCTGGCGACGCCTCGATAGCTGCCGATAAACACAAAGCAGCACCGATCTGCGAGTTCATCTCCTGTTCCGTAAAAAGCGCTTCCAGGAACGGCTTGATAATTGAGGAGAATGGAGGTTTAGTCAGATGTGACGAAATGGACGCACAAGCAGTGACGCAAGCAGTGCGTACGGCGGAATCCGCGTCGCGGAGTCGGCGGACGACGGCGGTTAGAAGTTTAGAAAGATGAGGAGAGAGAGAATCTCCATGATGCTCAGAAAGAAGGGAGATCAGTCGGAGACATTGTTTACGGACTGGTGACTTATCCGAAGAATCAGTGACGGAAATGGAGGAAACAAAAGGAGGAATTGCTTCAGGGGAAAGAGTTTTAGCAATAGACTCGAGTTCAGAAGCCGCCGCCGAATGTGTATCCCGGTCGGAAAGCTTGTGTAGGCATGTGAGTACCCGGTGCTTCATATCACGTGTTTGGTTCTGGTTTTGCTTACTGTGGACCGACATTTTCACCGACAATTCACCGGGAAACTGATTTCTAGAATGGAATTAGAAATTGGCGTGAGAAAATCTAACAGAGTTACTGTAAAGGTGGTGGTGGTGGTGCTGGAGGTGTCTCCGGCAGCATCACAGCGGTGCCGGCGGTGGGCGGTATCTTTTGTGTTGCAATGCTTTATGGATTTGGTTTCTCTCTCTTTCAGCCTTTTATAGAGAGTCGGGAAAACTGTAGCGAGGAAGTTACACTTAAAGAAAAGCCGTTAATTGAGTTTTGACTGTTTATTAGCCTAACAAAACGACATCGTGGTGCTAATGACGTTATCGCGCCATTTCGCTACTTCCCTCCTTTTATTTGTTTGATAATTATTGTCATATCGTATTTTACTTGATTAAATGAAATAGCAAAACAATACTTTCTCGATCATTTTTATATGTTATTTTAAACTTCACTTAATAAACAAATAAAAATAAAGAGTAAAGTAATTTGTTTGTCTAATGGGTATGGGTTGGACATTCTTAGTGGAGGTTCGGTTTCCATTAGTGATTAAAAAAAAATCAACTGCACAAAAACCGGCGAACAGGGAATTTTTTCGATGAAATCAAGTTCAACCATGTGCATTTTGTTGCGTGATAATCTTTTAGCACAAGTTTGGTTTACCTACCATTCACAAAATTCAAGAATTTGTCCGTCTTTACGATAAAAATGAACTTATATTATGTATCACTATAATGAATAACATTGTTATTATAGGTAAAATATAAAATGAAAAATCAGGCTGTTATAATAAAAATGTTATTATAGCCAATGGATATTATAAGTAAGTTTGATTGTATTCGTTCCTATTATTAAATGTGTTAAAAGTTAAACTTTTACACCAACTTAAAATTCGATCAGCTCATTCAAAACTAACACCGTTTATATCTTTTGCAACTTTAATAAATTTCAAACTCCTACTTGAATAATCATGTTCAAACAAATTTGATACCTAGAATATTTTATCAGATACAAAATTGTAATTTATATTTGTGCTTTAAAAAAGATATAATAATCGATAAATTACCCAAAAAGTAGTTGAGACTAGAGAGTAGGTCAAGAAATTATAACCAGTGCTAGGTTCTTAATTAAGTTGCACGCACCTAAGTATCTATAGGTTTAATGCAATAATAATTGCAAATTAAATGCCATAATCCACTCAACCGATTCTCATTGTGGTCGTTAATACGGTCAGCATTACTCTAGGAAAGGTAAACCGTGACTTTTGAGTAAATTATAAAATATAATTGAGTGTTTTTTGGATTATAAATCAAAGTTGAGTAATTATCTAAATAAATTATTCATAATTGAGTGACTATTTAAGATATTAACTCCAACATTAATAGGTAGAGTGATCAAATTTTCAAAATCTGCTAATCCAAAAAGGTGTTTTTAGTTAGAACTTCAAAGTGATTTTGAAAAATTATTTTATGGAATTAATGGAGAGTGATTAATTAATATAATTTTTAATCGATATTAGAGCAACAATTTATGATTGATCAAGGATCTAAAAATACTTCTATATTTTTTTCGTCTATGCTACAAATAAAAAATAATTAAGTACAAGTATTTTCTATCTTAAAAACTTATTCAAATATATCGACTCTAAAAATTAAATATTATTTTTCCAAAAAGAAAAAGATTCTATTAGCTTCCGATCAGAAGCTTGGCCAAACGAATTATACATTCGTTTAAAAACATAATAGTAATAAATTACTCTAATTATAAGTTGCTAAAAGCTATAAATATAACAAAGTAATGATGTGAGCATGTAAAAAAAAAGAGTAGTATGATACAAGTTAGTGTTCTCACATCATTACCTCTTCATGATTAAGTCTTGTTCTCTAATCAGTGGACAAACCTTCCAATTTCTTCTCTTCATTTTCTGTGCTTTCTTGATTTGATTAAATATCACTGTTAATTTTTGTTTAAACGTCATTAAAAAAATCAGTCTTTTTCCTTAATCAAGTTTTTAATCAAAAAGCATAAAAAGTAGGGAACCAAACCACCTACTCAAATAGGAAAGGCCAAGCAACCCGGCCCCAAAATTGTTTACTATTTTTATACTCACTCTCAATTCTCATTCTAACCTTGAAAAAGAAAGATTCTTATCAATCAAATTTAACATTTTTAGTAATTAATTTCCTACTCAAAACAAATTTTATAAATAGTATTTCTTAAGGAATAATTGAGACATGAGTTGTTAGGTATTTGTCTGACTTTCTTATCTTATTTGAATTTTCCTGTGTCTAGAATGAAGAGTGACAACATTATTATTTTTTGAATAAAATGATTGCACACGGAATTATCCATATGTAGGTCAACTGATCAAATTAGTATGTCTTTTTTTTATATATTTTTTCTGTATATGATTTATTATCGTTCAAAGTTTATTTTATCAACTTTCGTATAATATCTGATTATTTCAATCCAACATAAATTTTATGTATTTTCAGAAAAGAATTATGAACACTGAATATATACTAAAGTCAATATCCCTATGCATTAAACTAAAAATATATTTGTTTTATTTTCACTACAATATACTCACAAAACTTTGTAGTAGAAATGCTCATTGACAAGAGTAGGAGAACAAAATTTTCAGAGCTGCTAATAATACTTGATTGTTAGGCCAAAATATTAATAATAAAGTATGGCAAAGGACAAGAAAAAGAAACTTAATAGGTAGTTTAATTTCTAAATAGTACTACTATTATAGAATAATTAACACCTTTTTTGTAAGAAAAATATGGTGTGATAGTTGTGTTTTTTTGGTGAACCAAATTCAATATTGAGTTCACCTACCAAAACACTCTTTAACGGAGATTTATGAGTCATCAATTTCAAGTTAAGACCTCTTTATCTATGAAAGAAAAAAAAGAAAAGATAAGACCACCTTTCCAACAAAAGAGCTCTCAGAATTTTAAGGAATTAGCAATGATTAAGTAGGACCAAGCGAAAATACTTAAACTAATTACCAATATTTTTTACTATTTTCTTCGTCCTATATTAGCTGATCACTATTTTTTGTACTACATTTTAAAAAAATCATAAATAAAATGGTCAATTTTTACTAATTTATCCTTTATTCATATTGATGGATTCAAGATAATTATTAAAATTATGCTTAATAGCATAGGATATATGAATAGATATCACTGAATATACAAAGTAATTAATGAATTTTTAAAAAAAGAAATTTTTAGAACTTCTAAATTTGTTCAAGGCCTTCAAAGATTGTTAATTGTACGGATAAGATGAATTTTTAAATTTTTATTTTATCTTCATTTAGCAATTGGTTATATAATTTGGGGCATATATTTTTAATAAAACGATCAATTAATATGAATCAAATAGAGTAATATTTTTTAA
>JAJOOH010009885.1:0-11531 GCA_029582605.1 Solanum gracilifrons | reverse complement strand
TAACTCACACCCCAAAAGCTAGCTCAAAGGGAGGAGGATTGCCCAAGCCTTATAAGGAGTCCACCCATCTCATTAACCACCGATGTGAGACTTTTGTCATTTTTTAACAGTATCAGACTATATATCCAAATCATTAGTCCTACTCGCAATGTATTGTAAATCAACGATGTCAAAGTTAATTAAATCTGATTTCACAAACAAACATGTTAAAATCAGCAGAGTCCCTATTTCCTATTTTTCAGAAAGAACTCATCGGTACTTCTCCCATAAGTTATTTGTTATGTTTTGTTTCTGTCCTATTTCTATAGCTGCAAAATTAATGGCTACTTGATCTTATAGTTGACCCTTCAATGCTCTTTTGAAGCTGTCCATTCCAATTATAGCTTTCAGATTTATTATCCTCTTCTTCATTGATAGACACCCCTTTGGCTGAACCCGAACCAGTAAAATGAAGAGGCCCTTCAGGAGAACCAGATTGTGTACCATTATTCTTTGAAGACCCTCCAATTTCATCCATAGTAGACCATGAACAACCTGATGGTGGGACTCGTCGCACATGAAGTCTATATTTCTGCATATCACAAAATAAATATTTTGATCAACACTTGAAGAAAATGTACGACAAACACTCATTATATTGAAAGAGGTTCAATTGAATCCGTAAAAACAACTTTTAATGTAGATTCATTCACTAGCTCACCGTAAAAGATTGCAATATTAAAATTGTTGGCTCCGTCACTCTGGATGTTATAATAATTTCTAACACAAGTGTCATGGGAACAAAATATGTGCCTCTTATTTGTTGAAAGAGCGTAATTGGATATGTACCTGTAAATGGCTTTTCACTTCATCATTGGTCAGGCCATCCACTTGCATGATATCTCTGATCTGTTTTGGTGTAGCCACTGCAGGATAATATTTCAAAATTATTGTTAATGTTTTGTTGGATAATAAAAAGTATATAATAATCCTAGTACAAGAAGAAAGAAATGATAATGAAATAATAGCATGTTGGTGATGTTATATTAAAGATTGATAACAATATTTTACCCTAGGTTGCGGCGACTAATACTAGTAAAATATAAAGACTTTTGTGAGTCATTGTTTTCTCTTACGATCAGAATTAAGTGATATACAAAAGTCTTTATTAAACGATACACTCCACCCCCTCATGAAAACAATGAATTGATATGGATCTAACTTTCATATCATGATAAAGAATAGAAGACAAATGTACTCTTAAACGAATGATGTGAGACTCCAACAATAGTTCTAGATATTCTAATTGCTTATCCCATGCCGCACAATAAATAATCGTTCGATATATATATTTATATCGGTGGTGAAAGATAACTGATATTCCATAAAATAATCAAATGTGAACGCAAATTAATCGAACACCGACAATTACCTTGTGCACCTCCAAGTTGATGAAGAGCATCAACAAATCTACGATGCAATTCTGGAGACCAACAACGCCTCTGTTTCCTCTGTTGTGATTTGTCCTGTGAAAAAACACCACATCCATTTGAATTTGATGGGCCGTTTTCTCTTTTCACACTCACATCAATTGGCTTTTGTCCCTTTTCTCCTTCACCCACTGTCACTGCCATTGACAGAGATAAATCCTTCACTGCCAAACCATTTTTTCCTTCCTTCAAAGCTTGTCCTTGAAATGGCAAAAATGCCCCTCTATCACTCTTCAATTTACATGCTCCTAACTGGTACTGCTTCTCCCTGGCTTTCTCCTCTACACCACTCTGATTAATCAACAATTATATAAAAAAAATGTCAAAACGATTTTACGAAGAAAAAAAAAATCTTAGAAAAGAAAAAAAAAGGGAAAAACTTACCGATTTTAAGTTTTCAAGATTAAAGTTTTCGTACTGAACTGGAGTGCTCCATAGCTGAGCAGAGCTCATCCAGTTTTTCTTATCACTTAAATCATTTGACTTTTTTACCCTTCCACTTTCATTAGAATTACCCTTCTTCAGTGGGATGAATTCCTCCATCACAGGACTTTTATCTTTCTCCTTATACAGCAAAGCTTCTGCCTTTAATCTCTCAATAGCTGCCACAAGAAAAAAAATAAAACAAGAAAAATTAAATAACCCGTAAAAAATGCAGAAGATTGAAAAAACAGAGAAAAAATTCAAAAAGAAAAAAAAAAACTGACCATCTTTGAGAAGAAGCATACACATGGGCAATTCACGTTCAAAAGCTTCCGTTTTTCTGAGTTCTTCTTCTAAAGGAACAAGAAACTGATTGAGCTTTGTTAATTTCTTGGAGATGTCATCCATGGCAGAAACTTCAGTTAAAACATCTGAAATTAACTTGGGCACATAAACAAAATTCAAATCAATGTTCATTTCTCTAGAATTTGAACCCATAATTTTAACTTTTTTTCTGCAAATATATTTAATTGTTCTATTACTTTCTCACATTGCCTAGATAGAATGAATAAAGGAAAGGTTGAAGAAGTCTTATATTTATAGCACAGTTACACTTTTCAACGAAAACGAGGGTAAAAGTGGAAAGTTTGGATTCTAAAAGCTTCAAGAGATTCGATATTGTTTCACATTCGGGTCGTCGCATATTTGAGTTAACTCGGAAACACGGTTAGTCATATAATGAAGGAACCTTTTGACTCTTAATGAGAAGAAAATTGAATTTAATTAATTTACCTTTTTTTTTATAGGGATATATCCATTTTTTAGAGGCAAATTATAATTTATACTAGTACCTACATAGTATAGTTTTTTATTACAACATATTCAATAAAATTTGAAAAAATTAGTGAAATACACGTTTTATGTTTCCCTTATTTCTAATATTTCCTTCTATTTCTAAAAATCTCTAAAATCCCTTATTTCTCTCCTAATTTGAAATTATTTTATAATTTATCGGAGCTAGTTTTTAATGTATTCGAGCTAATTTTTAATGTATCCGAGCTACATATTATGTATTCGGTTTGTTTTACTTTTTCAGAGATTTATGTAATTACAAACTAAATAGGGATAGATTGTAATTTCATATTAAAATTATGTGATTCCTAAAATTTCATATGTGAAATCTTAGGAGGTCGTATAATTTTTTTAAATATCTAAATAATAATTATTTTTTTCTCTTGAAAAGTAGTATATTTCCTTTGTTTCAATTTTTAAAATTTAATTCTAGCTTGAACAAAATTCAAGAAAAAAAATTAAAATTAAATATTGTGATTTTTAAATTAAAAATATGTAAAATATATTAACATGTCGTTTAATTTTTATGCTCTTAAACATTTTATGTATAAAATAAAAATAAAATAAAAAAAGTATCAATTTATATTTTCAAAATAATATAATAAATTGAAACAAAGAAACATAAATTAGACAGGTCAAAGTAAAAAGTGTTTATTTATTTATTGTATTTTTACTTTTCAAAGATTCTGCGTCTTGAGGCGGTCGGCTACGTTTGTTGACTTAAATTCCATTTTTCTTGAAATAAGAATGGGATGGAATATTTAATTGTTTGGACTAAATTGCCCTTGCTATATGACTTTTCTAACATGTTAATTAAAAGAGATTAAACTAATCTGATTCTCTGTTTTTGGAGGTTCACTTTCAACTAATGCCTTAAATGCTAAATCAGTTTCAAAAAAAGGTTCACAAAATATAGCCAAAAACAGAACAGTTTTGGATTCTACTTCCACTCCATTAATTTTCTTCTTTGTAGGCCATGTTTGGTCTCTGTTTGAAATGTTAAAATTATTATAATATCTTATTAGCCTTATATTGATGTCTCAATTGAAAATATATTCCTGATTTCTCACTCCACACCTCTATTGTACCAAATGAACAAAAAGTTGAATACTTAGGCATTTTATTTGTGGACAAAGTTATAATTTTAAGATTAATTATATTTATGTTTGAATAAAATATAAATTAGATTTCAAACTTAATTCAAAAATCCTATTTTACTTTGTAAAAAGTCAAAGTCATGGAAAGTCTTTGATATTTCATTTACTAGTCATGAATTTTATTTTTTTTAATATGGCATGAATTAATTAATATTAGTGAGAATATTAACCAAAAGCAAAAAAGGAAGAAGTTAATAGTATCCACCTTTCAAAAAATGGCACCGATAACATGCTTATCTCTGCTTCATAGAACAGCCTAACTCTTTAGATTTAGAGGTCTGCAAATAGTAATTGAAATCCAAATTTGTTTTTTAAACATATGTTTGAGTACTCGGCTTCCCTCCATTTAATAAGATGAATATGAACGATTAAATAAATAAAGACACACATGCCAATCAATCAAAGCCACACTGGACCAAATGGAGGAGGGATGGACTAGGGTGCGCATCGATCGGTTTGGTTCGATTTTATGTGTTATTGGTTCGATTTATCGATTTTTGGTTTGTACATACGTCAAATCGATAATCAAACCAATAACATATTTCTTATCGATTTTTGGTTAATTGGTTTATGGTACTTAACGGTTCGATTTTTGATTTAACCAATAAAAAAATACTCGTATATATTAATATACACGATAAGAAAATTTTCATATAAACCATATGATTTTTCCAACATTTGGCATGAAAGTAACAATCATTTTTCTTGCAAGTTTAGATACTAGAGACATTCAAAGAAAAAAGTGTGAAAGTAACTATCGTTTTTCATCAAGTCTAGCCAATTGGCACATTCAAGTTAGAAGTGTGCTTGCAATTACAGAATGAAACAATAATTAGGGTTTTAAGTAATACTGAGATTAAAGTAATAGGGTTTGTAAAATGTTATATAATTAGGGTTTACTGGTCTAGGGATAAAATAGTAAATTTAGTATAGTCTTATTGGGTTATCAGTTTAACCATTAACAAAATCATAAAATCGAAACCGAACCAATAACCCAATAAAAAAATTTGCAAAATCGTTTAAAAACCGTTAGCCCAATAACCCAATATCAATAAATTAATAGTGTTTTTTTTGGTTCAGTTTATTGATTAAATTGATTTTCGCACACCCCTAAAATGGACTACTGGAGGGGAGCCGATTCCATTACCTATGTTTGAATGTACAACACAAAATTAGAAGAGTGAATAATGTCAATCACTCCCTCTGTCCCTAATTACTTGTCCACTTTTGAATTGACACACCTATTAAGAAATCAATTAATGACATAGTGAGTTTATCATTTTACCCCTATTAATTATGAAGTGGATGAAAAGTTTTGCATTTTTCAAAGTAATTAGTCATTTAATTGAGGGTATAATAGGTAAAAAAAATTATCTTTTTTTGATTTGTCAAAATGAACAAGTAATTAGGGATAACTATAAAAAAAAAGTGGACAAGTAATTAAGGACAGAAGAAGTACTAATTAATTAGTCTATAATAGTACGGTTAACCAAAAAAGAAATGTTTCGTTTCATTCGTATAACTTGTGCTTTGTTTTTTTCTTTTCAATATGCCAACTATTTTTTAAATATATATTAACTATTTTCTTTAATAAAAAAAAAACTGGCAAAATGTGAAATGAAACCAAACAATGTGACAACATGCTAATCTCAGCTTCATATATAAAAAAAAAACAGTTAACTCTTTAGATTTATTGGTCTTCAAATAGTAATTATGTAATCCATTTTTTCTTAAATAATACACTATTAGCATTGTATATACCTCCTTCATTTCATTTACTTCCTTTTTTTTTCTTCTTCTTCTGTTGCATTTTTTGAGAGTCAGTTTAACTAATTTTTAAAGTTATATTAGATTAAACTAACTTGATATTTTAAAATAAAATTTCAAATATTTCAAATTATACGAAAAGCACTATACATTACAATTTTATTTTATATTAATATAATTTAAAACAAATATCGTTTGACAATTTTTTTTTTTATAAAAAGGAGTATTTTTTAATACTGCTCCTTATTAAATGAGATCAATCTAGGATAGGTTAAATGATATATGTATGATGGCCAAAAGACCCATTATTTTCCTTGTGGTTTATTCACTCACTAGAACTAGAATGTCTCTACCTCATTCATTACTTGTCTTATTTCTTTGATACGTGATCTGTTTAATATTTATGAGAACCATTAATTGTTTTAAAACAATTTGTGCAAATGAAAAATAAATAAATGAGCCAAATATGGTAAGTATTATCCTCCCTTCAAAAAATTATACCCCTCCGTCCAGAACGCTAAAAGGTGGGGAGCAAGAGTTCGGAATCCGGAGCGATAAGAACGAAAGGGTTGGTGTGGCCACAACTACAACTACTGACGCTTCTTGACACTTTTCAGATATCGAGATTCAAATAAATTTATCTTTGATTTTGACCGTTTTTTCAATAAAAGAGCAGTATATGTCATATTTTAACTCACAAATTGTTAAAAGTTTTTTATTCTTTGTTAAACTCAATAACCAATCAAATAATAAGGGAATAAAAAGATTTTTTTTCCAAAACATGATAAATAAATAAGGGGTCACAGTGTGAGTGTGTTATTCGACCTTTGTGGATCTTCAAAGTACAAGAATCTCTAACGACAATTTTGAATTAAAAAAAAAAAAAGAACGGCAAATAATTAATGAACCTATTGATATTAACAGAAGCAATATATTGTGAGGTGGTACGGTCCAATAAGGTTCCAAGAGAATCATTTTACTCTGTTTATTCCGTTACAAAAAAGAATCGTCTCCTCCACAATTTCTGCTATATTATTCTTTTTATAATAAAGTATAGTACTACTGTTATTATTCCAAACCTGAGGATCCAAAAATCCCCATGGGACCACAAAAAATATGGTCTTTTTATTTCCTCCGTCACAATATACGTGACATTATTTATTTTAACGTAAATTTTGAAATGACTTTTCTGAATTTATAATTAGAAATATGTTTTTAGACATTTGTGTGGCTATATACTATTTAATGATAAAAGGAAATTTTAAAATTCAATTATTTATAATTATAAAAAGTATTTTTTTTAAATTTATGATTTAATTATTATTTTTTAGATATTTGTGTGACTAAACATTATTTAATGATAAAAAAAAAATTAAAATTTAATTATTTCTAATTTAAAAATAATAATATTTCTTTAAGATGAATTAAGAAGAAAATAGTATCAGATAAATTAGGACAATTTAAAAAAAAAAAATAATTGCTTTAGTATCATGGATGGTGACACCTCAAAAAACTTGGTGAATTGATTTAGTGGATAATTCCTTCTTTTGATAAAAAAAATGTTTGTGTTATTATCATTGATTTTGACATGAGTATATTATTCTTCACATTTACACATTCTTTTTCAAAATAATTACGTTAGATAATACAATTTGCAGTTTTACTTGTAGAAGGTCCAATATTTATTTTATATAGAATCGATAGTTTTTGCATAATTAGTACTTAGTAGGAAGAAGATATCTTTTGAACAATGTCAAGACAATAATGTTACAATTATTTTATTTTACTCATACCATTATAAAATTATTTGATCATTAGGCTGCAATACGCTGTAGCTAAATTTTCAATTGGCCTGTCCCTTCATACGTGTCAATAAATAAATTAGTAATAATAAATTTGATTTTGTATTTTGGTCTAATCCAAAATTTATTTTGGAGATAAGGATGATTCCTTCTTTTTTTTTTTTTGATGGTTCTGGTGAATGGACAGTGACTCTTAATTAAATTATACGGCCACCTTAAAATATAAAAATATAAAAATATTTCTCGTATGTATTCTCATTATATATATTCTATAGTTTTCTTCTTCTTCTTTTTGCTTTTGTTTTTTTGTGTGTGGAAACGATAAGAGTTTTGATTCACTTGATCAGCCCTACATCAAAATTCGATGAAGGAATCTTTCTCATTGTCTAAATAAATTTAAAAATTTAAGGTGACTTTTTGTTACAACAAGTGCAAATTGGGAATTAGTTCAATTCCTACTTGTCATGATTGCGTTCAACACCTTTTTTCAATGTGATATTCCTCCGACCTCATTTACTTTTACTTATTTGCTAGTATTTTAAGTTAAAAATAAATATTTATTTTTACTTATTAATTTTACAAAATCATCACTTTATTTATAATCTATCTTTACTATTAATAGTATCTATTTCTCAATATATTTTCTAAAATATTTAATTTATTATATTTAAATATTAATATAATAAAATTGTCATTTTATGTATTACTTTACTTTTTAAAGAATGTGTCAAGTCAATACTGAAAGAGTAAAAATGATCGGGAGAGTATTTAATTTATACACATTACATATTTTTGTATCAATGATGATATTGATGACGGTAGATATAATTTTATCAAAATCATTTCAAAATGGGCTCTCCTTCATCAATCTCGCGAGATTTTGCAAAGTCGAAATACTTACCATACAACTAAAAGTTATTTCGCTAAACTTTTAGCGGAAAATAAATAATTTTGAATAGTAATAAGAGTTATTTTCAAGCTGAGAAAATAATTTTTTTCTAGAAACACTTTAGAAAGTTTAATCAACACAAATTGATATTCTAATATTGATAAATATATCTTTTAGATTAATTAGAAAACACAAATTAAAAAAACACTTTCCAAATAATATATTCTGAAAGTTTAATCGAACAAGCTAGTTATATTATTATTCACATTTTGGTTGATATATTCTACCCATGTGCCCATGACTTAAATTTCTTTTGAACTTGTCACACACACACGCCCCTCTACCTTTTGACTAGTTGGGTAACAGGTGCAAAGAATAAAAACAATGGGTTATGGTCCACAAGTTGTGAAGATCTTAATTCTTGACGTTCAGACTTCAGATGGAAATTTATATATTTTGGATCAAATTGACTGGCAGATAATTAGCATCTAATTTTCACCTGAATTTAAAGCTTTAAAAATTGTAAAAAAGAAAAATAAAAGAATCTAGGCATCAATTTAAAACTTTAAATAGCCATGTAGAGTAGTCCAAGACTATATATAAATTCTTCTGAAAATCATTATACATCCAATAATATTATGATAATACTTATCAACAGGAGTTATGGTGGGATGGTTCAGTATCCCTCCACTCCTAACTATAAGTTTTGTATTCGAGTCGTAAGAATGAAATAATTCCTTTTAGGCATCACCCAAAAAATGAACGCTTCAATGGGTGTAATGGATGATATTATAACCAAAATTCTAAACACCCTTAGAGTTGTTTCACCCACTCCAACTAGTTAAGTACCGACTTATGTTAAGTATGGACATCAATATGTATAATTAGTTTTCAATTATATACATCTGTAGAAAATTCTGCAAGACTTGATCTACGCAAGATAAAGTGGACACAATTTAAAAAAAGAAAGATATAATCGACAATATGGGAACACATGGTTTGAAGTCAAATATGAAAAGTACGTTATTAATAATTTCCTAATTGACAAAGTGCAAAATTAGGATAAAGTTTTTTTTATGGGAGTCAAAGAGACAGAGAATAGTTGAGTATTATATCTTGCACAAGTTTAGGATAAACAAGCAAATTTATCATTAAAACAGAACTTTTTGGCTTTTTCAGAAGACTAAGTGGACGATTTTATCTTTAGAGTTGTAATGGTTGAATTTGATTCATTGATGTAAAGTATGAGAATCAAGCTGATTCAGAGCCAACTAGCTATTAATTTTATACTACATAGTTTTATTCTCCTTTCTCACTCAAATAAAAAAAAAAGATGAAGAAGAATAGTTCTGATTCTCTATTGTTGTTATACTCATGTGATGACTATGAGGACTCCCATTTTGATGGAATCTTCAAAGACATTTTTTCTAAAATGACAGCTATTGAAATAGTATATAAAAATCATTACTAAGATATATTTAACTTATATATATGAACGATAAGAAATTTACAATGCTTGAAGCATGATGTCCGATCATGAGAGTATCAATTAAATGTCTGGTGCCACCTTGCTCCGACATGAGCTATGCAATAATAAGATCTTGTAATAATATTTTTTATGTAATAAACTTAAAGTTGAGCGACTGGTTACACGAAAAAGAAAAGGTTTAAAAGTAGTATGCAAAAATATAGGGCAAACATTATGTTCTTATCTATTTGTCTTTTTCTGGAAATGTAATGGATGGATCAGCTTGCAGATGACACCACATTAAACATTAAATTCTCTTATGATAATATATTCTCTATCTCAACCAATCAATGGACGGTTCATAATTTCTTCTAGTTGTTTTATAAGGATTCCTAATATTATGCACATATTCGTACGTCCAACTTTTTCTTAAAAAAAGATCGATATAAAACAAAAGGTCCATAGTGCTAATCGAAATTGTTATATTATGCTTTTCATTATCTATTCGTATATTTATCATCAACATAATTTTGGAATTGTCTTTTCTATTAATGAAGAAAATAAAATAAAAATGAGGACTTAGATTTTTATCACTCAACTTTATATAGTAGTAGTTATTTAAAATTATCCTTAAATCGGAACTTGGAAGTTAAAAACAATGAGACTTTTTTTCTATTGACTTAGATAATATTTTATGGAGGCCGGTAACTCAATTACGATAGTACAGTGCAGTGCAATTTAACCCATATTTCATTAAGTAAATCTATCTACAGCCTGTTTTGAAACCAGAACCACATAGGAAAAGAGGACCCAAAAATAAAAGAAAATAAAAAGAGAAGAATAAACTCACTTCTTTCTTCGATCACTATTTAGTTGGAAGAGTGTTTTTTTTAGTTATCAAAGAAAAATAAAGTCCGCTATTAGTGTGCAGTTTATTTTATTAATAGTCGCTTCCTATTAGTAATATTATACGAATATGTATCAAAGAAAGAAAAAGGAGTAATTTCGCGAGGAACTTTCTTATCGAGCTTATTAAATGAATTTTTTTGGATACAAATATAGGGTTGAAAGTCAAAGTTATAAATGATTTTGCCAAACACGTAGTTAGTTAGCACTCATGTGGCTTCGCCACTTGCTCACACAATCGTTTAAGATAACTTTAGATTAAGTTGATCACACGCTTTATAACGTGGGTTTGGACAAACTCAATAGTTTTTTTCGAAAATCTTGTATTTATATTATAAAATTAAATAAATATGTACGAATATTAACTTATGAACCACTAATAAAATTAATTGATGATCCAATGTTTCCACACTAGAGTTATAGATTCAAACCTCACAATTTGAACATCAAAGCAGATAAAGATTCTAAGTACAATTCTCAATGTCATCTGAAAAAAACAAAAAATATTTTCACGTATTTGACTAAGAAAAATTAAGTTCACACATAAGAGGGAGTGTGTAATGAAGCTTAGAGCATCTAAGTTTTGAATATAAATCTAACACTTGGATGGAATCTGAACTGGAGATACTAGGTCAAGATTTACGAATTTGGTTTGTCGAAACGTGGTTTGACAAATATGACATCCTTCAAGCACTCCAACTCATAAATAATGGGATTCGACGAAGCATGTTATCCAAAAATATTATTTACTGTATATCCAAATTCCACACTATTCATTTTCAACATAAAATTACATGA
>JAJOOH010009880.1:0-10666 GCA_029582605.1 Solanum gracilifrons | reverse complement strand
TGAAATAGTATAAGAAATATTTTAAAATTATATCAAAGTAAATATTTTTATGTATAAAATAAAATTTTAAAATTACATATATAATGTCGGGTTGGTTTGGTCTCGGGTTGTTTTTTTTTTAGTTAAAACCAAATCAACCCAAATATAGTCGGATTTTTTTTTTTCCAATACCAAACCAAGTCAAACCAAACCACTAGTCGGATTTTTTTTCCGGTTTGATTCGATTTGCGGTTTGGTTTGGTTTTCGGTTCGGTTTTGTACACCCCTATCCAAACACTTGCAAGATTCATCCTTATGTCTTCTTTTTTTTTAAGAAACTCACGCCACCAACAAAAAAATGTGCCAAGTCGAATGAATATATGTACACATGGTTAAGTTAGTCAAGTTGGGTGATTTTTCTAATTTTTTGAAATTGATGGTTTAAATCTATATGTTTAAATTCTAAATATTCTTTGTAAAAAGTAAGGCCCAATACAACTCCAACTTCAAAAATTTCAAATTAATTAATTATTTTTTTATTTTTCATAACTAAACGCCTACGTAATTTCCCTAAATTTCCAGCATTTCTGTACATTTTATAAAATGTGAATTGGATTGTATATAATGTACATACATACTGATTACTGAATATTTTTTTAAAAAAAAATTAAATTGTTGGGCGTAATATTTTTAAATATATAATCTTTCTAACCAACAGAACCTACTGTGTATAAATATTTCAAGACTTATGTGTTGTTGCAAGTCAATTTACTTGATGATGCAAAAAAACATATAAACTTACAATACACAAAATTTAAATGCCGAGAATGAAAGATTCATTTCCTACGCATATCCTTAGTCTTTTTAGGTAACTTTGATCTTCTCGTCGTGGCAGAGACATGACCAAATTTTACAAAAAATAATTATTGATTCAATCAGTTTTTAAACAAAAATAGACTGAATGATGATTCTTGTTATTTTTTGGATGGTATAAGGATGTCTTTTGCTCACTTAGATAATATAAGGATGTACATTAGATTTGAGTCATAATTGAGGGACGATTTTAGCCAAAAACTCCAAACTAAAAAGACTAAGCTAGCGTCTGGCCCCAAGTTTCAAAATATTTTTGATAAATAATATTTGGGCCAAATTTTTGGTGAAATTACACTATGTTTTTGGCCCCAAGTTTTTCCAAGAATATTTAACTACTTCAAAAAATATGATAAGTTCTAAAAACTATTAAAATACCCATAAATTTGTATTATCATTTTATAATGAATACGTTCCATTAAAAAATAACCTTATAATATAATTGATAACAATCAACAATAACAAAATAACAACATAGGCAACACAATACATTAATTGCATACTCAAGTATGTCACTGATTCAGTTATAATAATTATAAACCATTAAACACAAATTGTTCTTTTTTCTCAATTTTGTCACTAAAATTAGAACTCGAACTTTTTTGGAGGAGGTAGTAACAAATATTAGTTGGAATTAATAAATAATGAGTATTTTTTTTTTATAAAATATAAAAGTTTGGGGTAATCTTTTAATTTTTTTAAATTCCCAAATATTAGAACTTGACCCAAATACTAGTATTTTCTAGTACTTGAAAACTTGGGAGGGAACTTGGGATACTTGGCAAATATATTTGTCAAGTTATATGACCCAATACCACTTCCCAAGTTTTTCCCAAGTGTTCTTGGGGCCAAACGGGTCTTAAGCTAGCTTTGACCATGAATTCTAGATCATATTTTAAAAATTCATCTTTAATTATGTGGTTGACTAGATATTTTTTGATTTATACCTTAAACAAATTCTTTAAATACATCTTTGACCAAAGATTTTGAATCATATTATGAAAATCTGTCTTAATTTTTATTTTTTCAAATTTCAAAAGGATTTTGAGAGAAATTAAACTGTTACTCACAAAAATTCATTTTTATTCTAAACACTACTACAAGTTTCAAAAACCACTAATTCAAAACTCAAAATTTTAAGTTTCAAATTTTATATCCGGAAGCCAATAAAAGCAAAGTTATTCTAGATTTATAAATCTAGAAATAAATCTATAAATCAAGGAAAGTGATATCAAATTACCCAAAACCCTCGAGAATCAACGCGTCTATTTAAGAATATAAATAAAAAATACACATGGACACGCGACTCAAACTGGTGAGATCAATCCAATTATATTCATGCATGTATAAATGTAAAACACTTAAAAACTTAATTTATCCTAAAATGTACAATATTTATTTTCACCAATATAAAATAAATCCGAATAAAACATGTGATGAATAACACTCTACACAAACGACTCAAACTAGTGAAATCAATTCAAATATTCATGCACGTATTAGCATAAGACTCTAAAAATCGAATTCACTATTATTTTTCTCTAGAATAAAAAAAAATCTGAATAAAAAACATGGACGAGCAATACTCCTACGTATGACATAATTTAATTTTCAAATTTCAAATTGGAAAATATTTTGGAGAAAAAGACAAATATTTCTGAAATAAAGGGAACAATATTCACACATGGTATAAAATTTAGGACTTAGGGTAAAATTAAAAAAAGAAGTTAACATGTGTTGTTAAGGCGCTATTTGAATAATTTTCATTCAAAAAAAGGCACACAAACGGTCCAAAAATTCAAAAACGAAGCGGGTCATTTTTGCATGCATGAAAATAACACAAACTTTTTTGAATTTTGAAAACAGCTCCACAGCGCTCCATATATACCCGCGCCCTCACCATTTTCTCACTCCCCTTTCTCTCTCTATATCTCTTTCTCTCTCTAGAATAAGCTCGAATCTGAGCATCTTCTTCATTGGGGAAGGCATAAAGCTCGGCTGAATTCTTCATCGTAAGCTTCTCTTTTCTTGATTCTATGGTTTATCGATTGGGTTTGTCAATGTGGTTGTTTAAAGATTTAATCTTTTTTGTTTCATGAACATACATTTCGTTGTTGGTGTTTGTTAATCTGATGAAATTCATGTTGATTGTTTGTTATCGATGGATTTATTTACATGGGTCTTCTTTAATTTCTGCTCTGAATAAGCTTAAATCTGAGCATCTTCTTTGTTGCTGAAAGCCGAAAACTTGACTGAATCCTTCATCGTAAGCTTCTGTTTAACTGATTCTATAGTTTATCGATTTAGATTGTTAATGTGGTTGTTCAAAGATCTAATCTTTTTTGTTTCATGAACCTACCTTTCGTTTTTGGTGTTTGTTAATATGATGAAAATTCATGTTAATTGCTCGTTATCAAAGAATTTCTTTACATGGGTCAATTGTTAATTTCTGCTCCTGATTTGTGTGCTACCCTAACTCCAGCTGGCGCTAGTAGATTTAAGTTTTGGGCAGTTGATGTAGGTTCATTTCTGTTTTAATTTATAGATGAGATATATATATATATATGTATATGTTTATATTAAATCTGCATCCAAGGCTGAAAAAGACAAATGTTTGCATTGGTTTAGTTAAAATTCTGAATTTTTTTTTCTTGCCAAAGTTTGAATCTATAGATGTATATGTTATGTTAATGAAGTTTCATCTAATTCTTTGATAATTAAGATGTGTATATTGGATAATGTTGTATTTGTGTTCCAGTGTGGTCATTTCTCCATATAATCATGGATTCGTTTTATCATATGCCATTTCAGTTAATCCGTGTAGTCTGTAGATCTTTGTTCTGGCTTACTCATTACGGATTACTAAAAATGACAACTTTTTACCATATGTACATTTTTTTGAGTGGGATGAATTAAATGAATCCCACATCTAGTGAAGGTTGAGAACCCTAGCTTCCTTATAAGACTTGAGGAATCTTTTCTTTTCCGCTAGCTTTTGGAGTGCGAGTTAGCCTCATGATTTAATTTGACAGTTGGATAATAATGATAATATTTGTTTTTTATGTTCAAGATTATTATTTTTTTAACAGATGAAAATTTTAAACCTTCTGTTATCAAGGTGCTTAAAATTTTGGTGTTGCTTTTTTTCTTTTGTTATGATTTGTAACTGACCATTACCTGTTTGATATCTCTACCCAGAAAAATGGACTTTTTGCCAGATGCCATTGTCCCGTGCATCTTAGTCTATGTAACCAATGCAAAAGATGTGGCTTCTGCTTCTTGTGTATCAAAGAGATGGAAGGAGTCAATTCCTTATCTCAACAAGCTTGTCTTCACTCGTAACATTTTTGATGATGTTAAGAGGTTCTCTCCTGATGACATTATTGGGCATATGGTTTCATCAATTAATAAATTGGAAGAACTTGTTGTATACTGTCCTTTTAGTGGTTCTGGCCTAGCGTCATGGCTTTCATTGGCAGGACATTCTCTACGGAAGCTTGAACTAAAGATGGATGACAACCTTGTTGATATGAATTCTTGCTCCAGGAAGTTGGACAGTATCGGAGCAGCAACGAATTTGGAGTCATTGAAACTTTGGGGTGTGAATATGACTCGTGGCCCAAAATGGCATACTTTCCATAAGCTTAGAAATCTTGAAATAGTTGGTGCAGTAACAGATGACTCTAACCTCCATGCTGCATTAATGGCTTGCCCCAATTTGAGTAACCTGTTGCTCCTTGGTTGTGAAGGACTGACAGATGTCTTTATTGAGCTTCCTCATCTGGAGAAATGCAAACTTGATTTCAATGGCTTAGGTAAATGCTCCCTTACTGTCAATTCTCCAAAGCTTCAACATTTGGAAGTGCAAGGCTTTAGTGGGATCAGAGTCCCTGTGACTCAATTTCTCAGAGACCTCATCATTTCTAATACTGCAGGTACTGAAAATTCCATTTTTAAATACTATTTTAGTGCTCTACTTTCAAACAGTATCACAATCAACCAACTTTTATTGTAGGACGGGTTGGTGCTCTTGATTTTGGAAAGCTTGTGGCACTTGAGTCATTGGAGATGAGAGGAGTTCAATGGTGTTGGAGTGCTATACACTATATGCTTCAATTGGCAAGTGAAGTCAAGCATCTCCTCATGAAGGTGGAATTCACCGGGGATTTTGATGCTCTTCAGCCATTTCCTGAGATTGATATTGTTGATTTCTTTAACAGTCATCCCAAGCTAACGAAATTTGAAATCCATGGTGCCATGTTTGCTGCTCTTTGCCAGAGAAACAGTTTGAGAAATGTGAGTCTTTAGTTTCTCCTTGCTCAATGGTTCCTCATGCACTTAATGTTTGTTTAGCTAGTTCATGACATTTGAAATCTTGGATGTTTGCAGGTGGACTCCAGATTTACGATCCCTTGCCTTGAGGAGGTTGTAGTCACCGTGAGGTCGCCACTGAATGCTGAACAAAAGATGAATACTCTAGAGTCTCTAATCAACTGTGGAAAGAAACTGAGGAAGATGAGAATAAGAATTCTTCAGATGAAGAGCAGCCATAGCAGTACAGATGATTTTTTTGAGGATATTTGCAAATTCACTCACAGTCATCGCAAGATTGTTTCAATTGAATAAAAAAGAGTAGCCCAGTGCACAAGGCATCCCGCATTAGCAGGGTCCTTGGAAGGGCAGCACACCCATTGTTTCAATTGAATAATGATTGGATATTTCCTTGTTCTCTTTGATTTTTATAGGAACATGCTTGGACCATTTCCTTCTCAGTTCTTAGACATTTGTACTTTGATTTTTGTACCTTCTGAATTTTATAACCAGACTTGGAGCTCAGGTGTTTTAATTTTTAAGCCAGATCAGAGGCTTTGAGGAAATCATATATGAATTTCTTTGGTTTTAGATGAAATCCTTGCTTTTTTTGGAAATTGAGATGCTTAATTTTCAATTTTTGCTATATCATTGCAAAAGCTTCTATATTGTCAGTACAAAGAAAAAGAGTTCAGTAGTTTACTATGGCCAGTGTAATGTCCATAGTACAACGAGAAGGAGTTTACTATGGTTTATGCAGTGAGGTTTGTGGAACTAGTCATGGCTTGATGCTTATTATTGGAAAAGCTGTTCCTATGAAACATTATGGGTCTCCGGTATCCAATTGAGGGCTTCGCTTACAGCAGAGGAAAGCCACTTAATTGAGGGCTTCGCTCACTCGTTCTTACCTTGTTATGTTTTAAAATTGTCCTACAAGCATTTCTCTATTGATAAAATTCATTTTTGGAAAGCAAAATGATAAAGTCTATTATGTTATTGAGATGTTTAGCTTCAATCAATCTTAATGACAAAATCATCGAAGATTATTATCACATGTGATGTCAAATTTTGTTACTAATACAATGTCTGACTATCATATTTCAATAATTACTACCTCCTTAACTATGGGAAAAATATGTGGAGTGTTATTTTTATGATAATATAATATAGGAATAAAAATGTATGTATGAGTAATGAGTCTGTAATGTACTTGATTAAGAACACTTAAATTAATAAAAATATTAACAAATTTATTAACCCAAACACGAAATACTTTACAAATCCTCTTTGAACTAGATAAGATAGTTATATAAGTGGAATTTGTTATTACATAAAAAGCAGATAATGTAACCATTATATAAATTCTTTACACTATCAATATATATTAAGTTAAATTAATGTATCATAGTTATAATATATATCGATAGCATAAATAATTTATATGGCCAGCAAATATATTATTTAAAGGTTTGAATTTCAATTATTTTTTCTTAATTGAAATGTTTTTTTTTTGTGCAATTGATTAACGATGAAATTGCTTGTATTTTTATTTTATTTTTTGAATATTTCTGCACCTATAAGGTATTAGTATGACATAAATGAGACATCTCTTGAAAAGGAAAAATCATATATTTCTATTATATGGATATATGTAAATCAAAGTCGAACAATATAATTACCAATTTATTGCCAAAATTAAATTTAAGAATGCTAACATACCACACTGTACCATGTTCACCCCTACCAATAGCTATACTAGCTGTTATCGAAGCAATTTCATAACTAAGGGAATTATCATGACAACTAAGAAATATATCAAGAATGAGCTCTCAATCAAAGAAGCGAATCCAAAATTTAAAATTAACAGATTTAACATTAAAATTATGGATTCAAGAATAATACATTTGTTGGATTTTAGTAAATTTTTACTCACACATAATTAATATAGACATACACACACTTTGTGTTGAAAATTATGAATTCAGATGAACCTGTAATCAAAAGTCGAGAGAATTCTGCTGCTTAAATAAGCAAGACTGCTTCAGAGAATGTACAACAATGTCCACTGAAATGATCAAGTGAAGAACAAATCTAAGGTATGAAACCTTTGCCTTCAATATCTAATACAGTAAAAGCTAGATCCACTAAAATCACATAAAAAGTGCCAAATGATGCTAGTCCTAAGATTTTATCTGCCATCTAGAATGTAACTTCAACTAAAGAAAGTCTAAATTAGCTTCTTCTTTTGGAAATATCGCTTCAGATACAAAATTTGTAAAACCGCTGCCAGGACGCAGACTCCCAAGGATGCAAGACTAAAGCTAGCCACCCGCGTATTAGTTATTTCACTAACCGCCCGCATCTCTGCTTCTCTGAAAGGACAAAAAGAAGATGGTAACAAGAGCAAGTAAGTAAACCAAAAGCATTGCATCTATATACATATTTTAAAAAGTACCTGGTCTTTAAGTATATCAAATTTTCACGAATGGCCTCCACAGCTCCCTCAAGCTTTCTCAGCTCAAGTTCAATACCCTACTAGAGGCAGAAATTTGAGTAAAATTTTGACAGCTTCCAGAAAAGATCTATTAATCTACTTATCAGGAAAAGAATAGCTAAAGTATGAACCTTTACCGATGTATCAATTGTACAGAAGGAGATAACGTCTACATAACTGAAGCTTAAACAAGTTACAATACAAGGTTTTGTCAGAATTTTCTATTGCTAAACTAAACTGTCCTGATCTTGGATGAATCATTGAGTTCAACTTCCATCACGGAATGAAGCTTCCACAAAGCCTTTTTCCTGAATGATTTATAAGGTGACAATTCTAGCTTTCATAATCAAATCATAATTAATGCTAAAGCTTGATAGTTAACTCCTTGAACATCCTAGGTCACAAAGTCCATGGGGCCACCCCTCCACCCTCACAAGAAGGAGAACATTCATGTGTCCAACCACTTACCAACTCCAGAAACAATAAGCAAAGACGCACAAAGGAATTAATGAACTCAAACCTCAGCATAAAGTCATGAATTAACCTTATATGCTCAGGACCACCATGCATAAATGGTTCATAAACAAAGGGTCTTCTACCAACTAAGGCAAAGTGTTCAAACGCACATAGAGGGCAGTTCAGTAAACAAAGCTCCCGCTTTATGCAGGGTCCAGAAAGGACCACACCAAGGAAAGGATAAACAAACAAACAAGCAACATAATTTCTCTTGCTAGTTAAATTGACTGTGTGGGTATAAATCAGGTTACTTATTCCCTATTGACTATCTTACTCAAAGTAAGAATCATCCTCGTACTCCCTCTGTCCAATTTCATATGACAATATATGATTGGACACAATATTTATGAATCTGTGACTTATGTACTAAATTAGTAAATAGTAATAATGAAGAAAATATTAAATTTAAACAGAATGTTTGTTTGACTGAGAAATATCACATAAAACAGTTCAAATTTAAATAGTTAAATGGAATTTACGTTCTTTAAATTTGTATGACATGATATTAAATGAAATTGTGTCAAACAATTATGATATCCCAAAATATAGATGCCATATAGAATAGGCCAATACTTTTTTTTCTTCAAACTGTGGACAATAAGAGATTTTACTAATTGACGCTCTCTCCATAGCTCTCCATGATTTCAAATCCAAATGACATAGATGACATTGACTTCCCTCATTAAAGAACTCTAGATTCATTTATACCATCGTTAAACTATGGCCTTATTGACTCGTTAGTGAAACATGCTTCAAATTTATAGCTTTTAGTCTCCTTTTGTCCCTTGAGGGTCCGTACTTTCTTCAAACTAGCACGCTTTGGTTTCAGACAATTATGTTACGAACGAAGATCAAAATCTGAAAGGACAACAAAATAAGGCCCCACCTCTATCTTCTCCTTTCTGGCAACTGATTCCCAATCCTTGGCAGCAATTCCGGTTTTCCAGTCAAGGCCAACATTTAAGCTCTTACCTCCTGGATTATGACCATCTTCAACCCAAAAACAAGCTAGATAGTTGCCAGCCTCAGTTGTTGTGAAGGCAAACTGACCATGTGTCGTGTTCTCCTTGTGATGAAGGGTGTTCCCAAATGGTGAGGTGACCTGCACAAGTAATAACATGCTATAAGATTCACTACAATAGCAGAAATGATGAAATATGATAAATCAGACACAACATTTCCCGTAAAATTTGTACAGATGTTCTAGCCAACAAAAGGACGATAAACTATTTCAGTAAAACAAAGTAAAGAAACTTGAATCTCGAGAAAACACTCGCAATACCACTTTAAGTTTAAAACACCTCCTAATGTGTGTGTGTGAGAGAGACAGTCATTCAGGGCACAAGCCCATGAGATTTAATATTTGTTATCGATTAATCGAGCAATCAGGGATATACAAACATAATACACTACCCAGCTTATGAGTTGATGCTTTGAATCATTGGACCTGTCTAGACTTTAGTAGTACAATAAACAAGAAGGTGAAGCAGTAGAGAAACATAAACAACTATACTAAGAATACTATAATCTTAAGCGTTTAATCTGTTCTATGCAATCAAAGACAATGTTGGGACAAAAATTATTTGAATACAACCATCTATTTACTTAGTTATGGGAGAGCAGGGTAGTTTAAGGTGCGACTATTGAAATATTTGCAGGCTTGGCAAGGAATCTCTCCCATAATGCTAACTTACACATACATTTTCCTCCACTTTCTCCATGCAAATATACCTCCTTACCGCTCCTCGTACTAAACGGTAACCCAATAAAAACACCTGCATGAACGTGACACAAGGTGACAAGAAAAGAAGATTTACATAGTGGTTTTCTTTTATCTTTTGCAAAAGCCTGAAGACTTAATCTGCCTACAGTATGGCTTTGAAAATCTGCACCCTTGTCAACAGATAACTTAAGAGACTCAACTTTGACAAGCAGTTGAGTATAAAGCATAAGCAGGATCCCTATTCTATGAACTAGAAAAAGGAGAGTACTGTATTTGTATCAATAAAGATGATAACTTTTTTAAATTCTTTTGAAGGAACAAAGAACATATCAGCATCAAATAAGTAAAATCATCACACTATATACTAACTAATCACACTCCTATCAATAAGCATGCACAATTTTATTTGCTGCAAGTTTCACCTAAAATGATTAATATAGCGGATTTAAAGAGCTTTCTGTACATTATGGAGAGTTGGGATATTTTAGTATTTTCTAATTTCTAATAGTCTACTTTATAGATAGGTATATGTTAAATGTAACAAGATTCAAATTGTAACTGTATCAAATATTACATGGTCAAGTTGAGACGAGTTTATACAGTTCACTCTCAACAACTAATTAGATGTCACTTATGCTAACTTTTCCATACTTGTATCCAACCACACAGCAAGCTCAAGCAGGTTAAACAAGGAGGCTGCAGACAGAGCCTGCTTAAGGAAATGTTGCAAAGAACTGGTGTGTGTGTGTGGGGGGGGGGGGGGGGGGTGTATG
>JAJOOH010009877.1:0-12626 GCA_029582605.1 Solanum gracilifrons | reverse complement strand
CCCCCCCCCCCCCCCCCCCCCAGTATAAGTCACAATCCAAGAAAAGACATGAAGAAATTAAGATGAGATTAAAGGAGGAATGATGATGAAGTCAAAGTCTTTTGGTCTTAAGTAAGAAAATTGGTAGAACTATTCAAATGTGTCCACATGACACATGCATAGACTAAAGACTATTTTGCTCTCTTCTCACATGCTTCAATCACTACTCATTCAACCTTGTGACATTGACTTGGTTATTGCTTTTCTCACACAAGCTAAGTTATTTGTATAATGTACTTAATTTGGTTCTATAAATAACCTTGGAAATGAAAGGCTTTGTGTATTCTATCATAATTCATTATTTACTCAAATAGGAGAGATTGAGGGGATCTTGTCGCAGGAGAGATGGCACTTAGCATTCCTTTTAATTGGTAAAATGCCTAAATGGAACCAATTAAGTGCCTCTGTCTTTCGACACGATGCCCACAATTTCAATTGCCATCATACATCAATCATCTACTCAATATACGAGAAGAACATCATCATTTAGGTCAGGATTCATTGACTTCTTTCTAGCTTCTTCATTATCTATACTTCTGCAAGTCTTCATTATGTAAGTGCATTTGTACTTCTCGTTTTATATTGACATGAATTTGCATTCTAACTTAAATTCTTTCTTTAATCTTTTTTTAATAACTAAAAAGAGCTTACTTTCTCTGTTTCACTTTATTGTTTTTAGTTATTATTTGATTAGTCAAAGTACATTTTCTTTAATTATATATAGTCTTTTTAAATATTTTTACTTATGGCATGCATAAGATGTGATCTTTTCAATTTTAAGATGATTATTGACAGCAATTTCTGTATTGATCAATACTAATCTATTTTAGCGCAACGGCAGAGAGAAAAAATAAAGGGTACGGATTGGTACATAGAGTTGGTATGACTAATGAATTCATTTAAGAATTACTTGTAGCTAGATTATTAGTTTAAGTCCTTAGTTTCTTTATGGTTGTTCGTTAATCTGCCAATCAGACGTTGATTGTGCACATTATATTTTATAAAAATAGGAGAGATCTGGTCCACATGCTTGTTTGTTAATATAGACAACTCACCTAAATAGTTAGCTCAATATACCAAATCCTAATATATCTATATAAAGAACTTGTTGGTCCACCCAACATTTTAATAAACAATTTGGTGACTATATATGTGCTGGACTTTTTTGTTAGCTCCCACACTCTGTCAACTTCTTTCATCGACCATCCAGTTGGTTTACGTTTATTAATCAAGTATGGTTTGCCTTAAAAGTTAATAAAACTATATCTACTCTATACTTGTGGAAAGTCTCCAACTACAATACATAAATAAACATTTATGGATTCTATGGGGATAACCACATTAACTTTTTAAAGTTTTTTTTTAAATTCTACTACACAAGATGAAAGGTAAAGGGAGAAAAAGGAGACGGTGAGAAATTTGTTTGGATTTTGCTCTAATTTTCTTACCATAATTTAAGATTTATTTTTCCTTAAAGAAAAGACAAAACATTATCATAAATGTTTTACTTTTCTTGAAAAGAAAATATAATATTCTTTCATATTTGGTTTATTCTCTCCTTTTAGGACTCTTTTTCTAGTAAGAAAAGGTTTTAAGACTCTATAAATATAGGTTTGTTTCTTCTAACACAAAAAACAATAACATCCACAATGTAGTCGTTTAAGAGTCTTGTTTATGGGGAGATTTATTCTCTCAACAATTTATAATATTTTTCTTTTCTATTAGTTTTCATATAATAATATTTTGATTTTTAGTATAAGTTTTTGATATCTGATTTATCAACTATATGATTTGCAAATTATAAGCTTCCGCATGACGCCCTATTCACCCTTCATAACCCAGCAAGTGGTATCAGAGCACACGGTTCAAAGATTCGGTGGTCCTATAGTTCAACGAGGTTGAAGACAGGCTCAAGATGGTTTCAAATCAATTTGTAATCAATTTGATCATAATGAAGATTTTTTGTCAAGCTACATGTGGAGAAGAAGTTTCAACCATATTTTCAACATTCCTGTTGCTGCAATTTTAAGAATAAAAACAAAATATTTTAAACCCATTTTTAACCCATATATTTTTAAACTTTATTTTTAACCATGACAAGCAACAGTAATGAAGATTTTGTGAAGAACAAGATTATCATGCAATGAAGAAGACAGATCAAGCTTTGTCAAGAAAATCCAACCAAAAGGGGAGATTTGTTAGGATTTTGCCCTAATTTTCTTACCATAATTTAAGATTTATTTTTCCTTAAAAAAAAGACAAACATTATCATAAATGTTTTTACTTTTCTTGAAAAGAAAATATAATATTCTTTCATATTTGGTTTACTCTCTCCTTTTAGGACTCCTGTTTTAAGACTCTATAAATATAGGTTTGTTTCTTCTAACACAAAAAACAATAACATCCACAATATAGTCGTTTAAAAGTCTTGTTTATGAGGAGATTTATTCTCTCAACAATTTATAATATTTTTCTTTTCTATTAGTTTTCATATAATAATATTTTAATTTTTAGTATAAGTTTTTGTTATCTGATTTATCAACTATATAATTTGCAAATTATAAGCTTCCGCATGACGCCCTATTCATCCTTCCTAACCCAACAAGTACACACACATCGATACCACTAGCCATATTGCCTTTACTGGGTTTCTTGCCAATATTTGTGACAGCCCCCATTCCCACAAATTATGATGTAAGCTAGACCATTTGGGACCCCTTAGGTGGACACTCACCAAAATTGCAAAAAGGTAATCAGACTGGGCCATGGGTCTTCTTGATCGCCCATTGGCTCCATCGAAGTAAGTAAGTTCTCCACAATGACACAACTTGTTGGTTCTAATGAAGAAGCTAAGACATTTTTGGCATGTAGGCAATGACAGAATCTCTACACGACACAACAACCGGAATAGTATAAAATGACAATAATGAAGATGTGATAATTTTTTACCGGATTAAATCATGTGCAAACCTCATAAAAGAGACTCCAATTAATCTTGTTCTACAACCTATAACAAAAGGAAAATATCACACTACACAGTAGTTTCACATGTGAAGCGGAAACGAAACCTGATACATTTCTCTCCTCCGAGGTCTCATGTTGTCAAAATGCTCCATCCTAATAAGTGACAAGTTCAGAATGAGGGCATCGCACCCTTTGTTAATGCAGGGCAACCTGATTCATAGAGTGAGGAAACAAAGAACAGATACACATGCCCTTGTGCAACTGGAGCATACTCTATATTTTTTTCTTTTCTGCAGAAAACAACATTAATGCAGGTTGGATACATTCAGATGTTCCTTGCTTTCCTCTGAAGACTATAGATTTAAGAAAAACAACTTTCTAAGGCATGTTTTTTTGCTATATGCACTGTTTGGGTCGGAAGTTATCATTTGACAAAAGAGATCCTATCAACTTCTCCAACCTCTTTGCCCCTGAAGTGGGTTTGAGGGCGGTGATATTACCTGCGACAGAGCAAGGATCTGTCCCATTCTTCCGACTTCCAATGCACCACCCACCAGGAACAAGCCTGTCTTTACCTCGAAATAGGAGGTCAGAGTCAATTTCGTCAAGCACGGGATCCTCCCTATGGAACTTTCTAGCAAAAGGAGCATTACTGTCGACCATCTTTTGCATGTCTTCAACTGTAAGGTAATGAGGGTGCTGCTTTGGAGGGTTATCCCATGATATGTAGTGAAGATCATTGTTTACTGTGGTATTGCGGAACTCCTGAGCGTTACAGATGACAGTATGGAAATAGCCTTCTGGAGAGGAGATGAAATTTGCGTAGTACATAAGAACAGTCCTGGGCAAGTTGTCCCATCCCCATATGCAGAAGTCAATGAAAGAGCGAGAAAGGACCATCCAAGCAGACCCTGTAAAGAGAGCAACAAGAACAATGTTTCATATCTAGTATGTGGAATTTCAATCAGCAACAGTTATATTACTATTAATAAAAGTTGATACACAAATTTGTTTAAGCTTTCTTTTTTACAAAACTATTTAAACTAGATGAGGAATAGATGAAGCAATATTTCCCCATGTTAAAATGTTGCCCTTGAATACTGCTTCTTCAGGAAGTCGAAAAGGATATATTTCCTTAACCTTCCCTAAAGTAGCTTTCAGAAAGTCATGATAAACTGAAACGCAAGCTGCTTCTATTTTATACTGGCAATAAAGAACGAGATTTAAAAGTCCCATGATCTTTAAACCATGAGACCTAAATTATATTCATCGACTGCAGCAAGAGAGAAAATGGACAGTGTATCTATACCCTTTAAGCGAATTCATTAGCCATACCCACCCTATGTACCGATCCGTACCCTTTATTTTCCCCTCTGTCGGCTTCATTAAAATGGATTAGTATTCAATACAGAAGTAGCTTTCAATAATGAGTTTAAAATCATGAAAATATGATCCTAGACAGTCTCTCTCGGCAAAAACATTTGTCCTAGTAAACACAATTTCTTGATTGAAACAGTCCATCAAGCTGTACGAACAGAACATGATTCCTACTAGCAAACAGAACAATGTAGGCAGAATGACATCAACTTCACCTCCATTTCATCTACATGAATGTGATTGTTGATAAAGGTCTCCATTAGATGTGTCCGAAAACAAACATACTACTCAAGTTCGGGGATATCTGAAGCTCAGGCAAGCTAAACTTTCAACAATGTAGTCGAGGAATCCTGAATCCATGATTTTTGGGAACTCTTAAAATCTTCAGCCATGTAAATGCTTTCTACAAGGTAGTTAACAAAATCTGAATCCACACTGATTGGGGAACCTTTACCATCCACCCCAATGACAAGTGCAGTTGCTACAAAAATCAAACACCACTTCCTTCATGAAACCTGTATCATAATTCATGAGTATTTGGAACAGGATACCCCAATCCTCCAATGGGTCTGTTATGGATTCCTTTTATAAGTGTCAACTATCACACAGCTCAAATACTTCAACGACTGCTCAGAACAATGGACCATCTAAGTTAATACACCAGGTGAATTGCTCTGATAGCCAGTGTTTCCATATACTAAAATCCCAATTATTACCCTGTGTTGATATGTTGTCAATTGGCATAGGAACATGCATAATCTTATAAAGTATTTTCACTATGCAAAGATTTCTTCCTCCAACATTTTATTTTCCTATCTTGAGCTTTATTAGTTATATAAACGAGAAATCCTCTTTAAACTGTACAAAAATTTAGTCTGTACTTGTGATGTATGACCTCTTCCAATTCAATTAACCAAATTATGTTGTACTAAAGCATAGTGCAAGCTACTTTTCAAGTTCCAGTAAAGCACACACAATCCGTTTGGAAAAGAAAAAGTCAAAGTCGAAATTCCCTTAAAAAGAAAGTGTCCATTTATCATGAATTAGTAAATCTTAAGCATCTTATACAGAATTTTTTGTCCCTGGTCTTCGCCAATAGGTGATATAACAACCATTCCTGCAAGTTCTAATTCAGGTTACAAGGTGGATGGCACCAAAGTCAAGCCCCCATCTGGTATATGATAGGCAATCGAGATACATGAGGACAGGGAAAGTACTTTATGTTCTCCGGCATTTATTCTTCACATAATTGAACTTTTTAAGTGACCAACCAAACATTTTGGATCAATTCAGATTTGTGATAGGGTAAAGAATTGAAAGCAAGACAGCACACTTTAGCAGGGATGGACTGAACAATGATTAACACACCATCACATATAAAGCATATAACATGTGGTAAAAGGAAAAGTTCAAATCCTTGATCCCAAGCATAAATGATGCCAAACCTCACCAGTAAAAAGCTTAAAAGCTGTTGGCACACTTCTTCTCTGTGTAATCCAGAAAACATCTGCTTTTTTAGTCGCATACAATCCCGGATCAACGATAATTGGCTTTGCCCTTTGGAACCTTCAAAATCAGGAGTCAAGTTTAACTCACATAATTAAACCCTTACTTCTGAACCAAAATTAGAATTACGAAAGCATTTCTTTTGTGGTGCAGATAGAATAACTTACTCTTTCCATCCAATTTTGCTTGTATGATCAATGAAGTTAAGATCCCGGGGCAAATACGAAAATGTATGAAGCAGATCTAATCAAACAAGAAAAAAAACAAATCAACATCCTCAATAAACCCCATTTAATCAAATGTGCAGTAGCTATACCAGGTGAAATCAGAATTAAACTAATCTACAAGAAAATGGCTTTACCATCTTGAGTAACAAGTGGGTAATCAGAGGCGCTGAGATTAATGAACCAATCCCATTCCCCAGCTTCCTTGAGCAAAATAGCAGCGGCGTGAAGGGTATTAGCAACCATAGTAGGACCCCGGTAGGTCACCAGATTAGCTTTAGTAATCATCCGAACATTCTTGAATTGGATAAAAATTGGGTGATTGGTAACAAAGTTATGCAGATCGAGACGCTCCTCAGGTGAAGATTCAGCATCGAGATGCACTACGTACTGATTGTTTGGGTGATAAAGAGCCTGAAGGGTTCGCTTCAGCGTGTTGCCATCGCCGGCAGAACCTGAAACCAGGTAGGCAAAGCGAGGGGGTGGAGGAACAGTGGAGATAGGTAAAGGTTTAAGCTTTGATTCAACAAATACATTAGCTGCCGAATAGGACGAATAGTAACGGTAAAGGGGCAAAAGAGGAGTTCCATCTGGTGAGGTTAGGGTTGTTAGAAACAAGAGAAAAAGGGAAACAATGGAACCTATAGCAAGTGGAAAGATCCACTTCCTCTCGATTGTTGTTGGGTGTCTAAGGTGCAGATAATAGGTTTTCAACTTCTTCATTTCAATCTTTTCATCAACAAACAAACAGAAGAATAAAAAGATTGAAATGGAGAAATGGGGGTTTTCAAGCTGATCTCTAAACAACAAATGCGGTGTAGCGGCGGAGAAATTGTGAAGATGTCATTGTTCTAAATCAAACACAATTAAAATAATTGCGCAATTAGAACAAGAAAATTCAAGATTAACTGTATACAACTACACAAAATTAATAATATTTGTGTGTATGCTGTATATTTATGGTTGTTAACAGTGGTGGAGTGTAGTTAGGTGGAAAAATGAAAAATGGAAGTTGTACTTGACTGCTGCAAAAATAATTGAGGCCGGCAAACGCAGGGGAGTTATGTTCCTTATCACTTCATAGTTTTTTTTCTTTTTTCCTTCTTCGATTTGAGTACAGCAGCACTAATACTAAGAGTTACATCTTCTATGGTTATTTAATTAATAGTTATATATTTTTAATTTAAAAAAATAGAATATTATTCTATATAATAATATTTTAAGAAATTATAAATAAAGAGGTTATTTTATTATATTACCTTTTAAATATAATAATAAATACAATGTCTTGAAAAATATAATGGTGAAATAATTATAATTAATAATAAAGATAAATTAGAAACTAAATATAACTATCTATTGATTTCATAAAATGAATAAATATTATTGAACATTATAAAATAGTATATTGGACAATTATTGTGAAAAGGAAGGAAATACTATTTAGTAACTACCGGCATTAATTAAGTGACTATGTAAAAAGTCAATGTCAAAATTTATTGAACTTTATTTTTATATAAGGAGAATAAGCGATAAAAATAAATTAGGACTTTTTATTAAAAGCAATATAGAGATAAATTTTAGATCTAAATTTATCGGTCAAAGTATGAAATCTCTTTTTTGTATTATCAGTAACATGTAAAATTTGAATCAAACTATTAAATTTGTTTGTATTAACTTACCTATTAAATTTGTACCCTTCAAAAATTAACTATAGATAAATGCTTATAAGGGTGAAGTTGAATATGTGCAAAAAGCTAAACTAAAATGGATATTGAAATTCGTTATAAGTTAGAAATTTCAATTTTAAATCTATTGTTTAGATATCATCAATAAAACTTTTAAAATTTGATTCAATTACTGATTATGAACTCATAACATAAAGGTTAAATTTGCCCTGCCTAAAAATAACTAATACATAAATATTATTCCATAAGGAAATGCATATAATTAATTAATTTTACTCTATCATATTAGATTTGTTTTGCGTGTTTGAAGTGCCTACGGACCCGTGACAAGGGAATCATTTCATGACTTGTGACGTGTTAGCTTCCTTGAGTAATCTGGAAGTCTTTTTTTTTTTCTTTAAAAAAAAAATAATAAAAAAAATATATATATTAAATATTCTATATTTGTATTACGATCCGACTAGATTTAGATAATTAGATTTGTGTACTATTGGGTTATTCCGAAGGCAATCCTCTTAACATGACATTCCCATTCTAAAAGCAAAATCTGAAATCTCTAAGATAAATTTCAATCATTTATCATAACATATTATTATTATTATTATTTATGGGGAAGGTTTCAAGCTATTTTTGTTTTTAGTTTTAAAAAATATTTGGCCCCAATGCCGGCCCATGCTGCGGAATTGGTATAGTTGGATTTTGTAGTTATTTGATGTTACAACTTACGTCTTACAACAATTGGATAAGGAAAAATTGCTATTTCGTTTCAATAATTTTTTTTTGAAAAATATGGTTCTAAATTAAAATTACGTAGAATAAATTAAAATATCTTAAAGTTGAAATTAAAGAATTTATAATTTTTTATATATATATATTAAAAGAAAAAGTAAGACAAAGAAATTGAATGAAAGAAGTATAATTAATCAGTATATCGTAACATAATTGGTTATAAGTTATAACTAAATACATATCTCAATAAAGACACTTCATCAAGTTACAAGTATATGATTAGATCAACTCAAATAATCAGGGGCTCGAGAGGAAAAACAAAGGAGATTTTTCGAGGGTTAAAACAATAAAGAAACTACTAATTTGAAGTATATTTGACGATAGAAATTGTGGTATAGTGTATTTGAAGAATCAAAGGAACTTTATTTGACCAAGAATTTTTCAAATATTTTGATTTGTATTACTTTAATCTAGTTTATAAATATGTAAAAAAATAAATAGAATAATTTTTTTTGAGTTTATATGTGATCTTAATATTCTGAATCAAATAACATAGATTAAAATGAAATTAATATTTTTTTATGTTTGAATTAAACATAAATGTATCCACTATTAATGTTTTTGAAATAATCACACTCAAATGTGTAGCTTAGTGTGATCAATAAAGTGGGAGGAGGAAGAAGAATCATGAGATTTCAATAAATAAAAAAATTGTTAATTTCTTCTTATCTATTTAAGTCGACATTATAAGTATAAAAAAGATTTTAAATAAAATCTTTAATATTTCCTTAAAGAAAACTTCCCTCACTCGCTTAAAATGCAGTGGCACAAATAGCTTGTAAATTATGATGATTTTACTTTCTAATTTAACTTTGTTTCTGAATTAATTATTTTCTTTTTATCATGTTAGATTGGTCCATTGTCCATACATTAGAAAACCAAGTCTTTTTTGTCCCATCTTTTTTAACTAATAAACTATTGAGGCAAATATCACATATTTGAAACTCGATAAATAATAAGTTGACTCATATATTCTTTTCCACTTAGATATCATATTCTCGATAAATAATAAGTTAACTCATACATTCTTTTCCACTTAAATATCATATTTTTATATATAAAAAAATCAAATATAATGATATGCGTTTAACTCACACATCATATAATGTTCTCACCATTAGATCAAAGTCGTGTGAGCTTATTTGTATCACATTATCGTATGAATTTTATCAAAGAAGTCATAAATACCTTTTAATATATTCTAGGTTTAAACCATCAAATTCGTAACCATGCTCATCTCCAAAAGACTTGTAAGCATATTTTATTTTTTCCCAAGAGCATATGTTATATAATTCCTCTTTTTTATTTGTATTTGATACCCGTTTTGAAATAAATTAAATTTAATGGGAGTCCAAAAACTTCATTTTAAGATAAAAGGCGTTATATCAAAAGTAATACTCCCTCAGTTTCAAATTAATTGAATTGTTGAGGTGTTTCACACCCTTTAAGAAAAGAAGATTAAGACATAAATTGTGCATATCTTTCTATTTTTACCTTTATTAATTAGTGTCAAATTTATGATTAAAATAACTAAATATTAATTAAATAACTAATTACAATACTAACTAATGAAGAGTAAAATTGGAAGAACATTCTAAAAGTAGTCTTAAAAATTAAACAATTAAATTAATTTGAAAAATAAAAAATATTTTAACAATTCAATTCATTTGAAATGGAGGGAGTGTAATTTCAATTCGAATTCGAAATCTCTAATGGAAGGATAAGTTGTGCCATAGTTGATATTTAAGCTATGAATATTCAGGTTAATGGTTGGAGTTAGACCCATGTTCCCCTTTGAACGGTGCTATGTCCTCATTTTTGTTCTCTTCTTCTTCTTCTTCCGGTTACTACTGCCTTCCATTTTCTCAACCATATGGAATCACTATCCTCTTTCATTACACCAAACGTAAACCACTTCGAACCCATTTCGTCCTCCTTTCTCTCTCCTCCACTTCATCCACAAAAGATGTCTGGAGAAAGACAACGCCGACGTTTTCGCCTTCCCAACACCGTCCGTACCGCCGGAATCCGCAGTCAAACTCGTTCTTGGATCACAGTGTCGACATGGATGATTTGTTGTCTTCAATCGGACAGACCACTAATGAGCACGAACTGTTTGCGTTAATGTCGCCTTACAAAGGTAGAAATCTTTCGATGCGGTTCATGGTCACGCTACTCTCACGTGAGTCTGATTGGCAGCGCTCGCTAGCTTTGCTTGATTGGATTAATGAAGTAGCTCTTTACACTCCCTCTGTGTTTGCGTACAATGTTGCATTGCGTAATGTACTACGAGCGAAGCAGTGGCAACTTGCATATGGGCTGTTTGATGAAATGCGTCAAAGAGCTTTGTCACCTGATAGGTATACTTACTCCACTCTCATTACCTATTTCGGAAAAGAGGGGTTATTTGATGATGCTTTATCTTGGCTTCAGAAGATGGAACAGGATCATGTGTCTGGTGATCTTGTTCTGTACTGTAATTTGATAGAATTGTCAAGAAAGCTGTGTGATTATACTAAGGCGATTTCAATTTTTTCTAGACTGAAAACATCAGGGATTACACCTGATCTTGTTGCTTACAATACTATGATTAATGTTTTTGGAAAAGCAAAGCTTTTTCGCGAAGCTCAATTGTTGGTCAAAGAGATGAGGTCAGTAGGTGTTTTGCCGGATACAGTGAGTTACTCAACTCTCTTGACTATGTATGTTGAGAACCAAAAGATTTTAGAGGCTCTATCTGTTTTCTCCGAGATGAATGAGGTGAAGTGCCCTCTTGATCTCACAACTTGTAATATAATGATTGATGTTTATGGACAGCTTGATATGGCCAAGGAAGCAGATAGATTGTTTTGGAGTATGAGGAAAATGGGAATTGAACCAAATGTTGTCAGCTACAATACTCTTCTGAGGGTTTACGGTGAAGCTGAGCTTTTTGGGGAAGCTATACATTTGTTTAGGTTGATGCAGAGGAAAAGTATTGAACAAAATGTTGTCACTTACAACACCATGATTAAGATATATGGAAAGACACTGGAACATGAGAAAGCCAACAATCTTATTCAGGAAATGCAGAACATAGGAATTGAGCCCAATGCTATTACCTACTCGACCATAATATCTATATGGGGTAAAGTGGGAAAACTAGATCGAGCTGCTATGTTATTCCAGAAGCTGAGGAGTTCTGGATTTGAAATTGATCAAGTTCTATACCAGACAATGATTGTAGCATATGAGAGAGCTGGTTTGGTTGCACATGCTAAACGTTTGTTGCATGAGTTGAAGCGCCCTGACAATATTCCTAGAGAAACTGCAATAACGATTCTCGCTGGATCTGGACGAATAGAGGAAGCTACATGGGTGTTCAGACAAGCTTTTGATGCTGGAGAATTGAAGGATATTGCAGTTTTTGAGTGTATGATAGAGTTATATTCCAGAAATAGGAAGTACACCAATCTCATTGAGGTATTCGAGAAGATGAGAGGAGCAGGATATTTTCCTAACTCGAATGTGATTGCTCTAGTCCTTAATGCTTATGGGAAGCTGCAGGAGTTTGAAAAGGCAGACATGGTATATAAAGAGATGCATGGAGAAGGATGTGTTTTCTCTGATGAAGTTCACTTTCAAATGCTTAGTCTTTATGGCGCTAGAAGGAATTACGAGATGGTTGAGACACTCTATAAGATGCTGGACTCTGATCCTAATGTTAACAAGAAAGAGTTGCATCTTGTTGTTGCTGGCATTTATGAAAAAGCAAACAGAGTGAATGATGCATCTCGAATTGTAAATCGGATGACTTATAGAGGAGCTATGTGATCTTAACTCTTGTATGCTTGAAAGTAAGTAATATTTGTTGTTTCAGCTGTACATATTCTAATTTGTTAATTTGTGCCGTATAATAGATTGCGTTTGTTAGAATATGAATGAAGAATTTAGGGGTCGTTTGGTGTGAGGGATAATACCAAATAGTCCCGGGATTAAATTATAGTACCGCTATATTTGTTGTTTGGTTGGCAAGTTCGGGATAACTTATCCCGGGATT
>JAJOOH010009876.1:0-21905 GCA_029582605.1 Solanum gracilifrons | reverse complement strand
TAATCCGTTTTATCTTGGGAGAAATTAATCTGCAACCTCGGGTACAGTGAGGGGATTAAATTTCTTAAGGAAACACAGTGGTTTCTGTGGACTCGGATTAAAATTCCTTCTGTCTATTTCATCTTTTTTCTGTTTCTGTATTTTTTACTAACCTGAATACAGGAGATAACAATCTCAAACAGAGTAGAAAACCATAAAGGTTTTAATCTCCAGAAATCTCAGAAAGTCCAATTTCACCAATGCCAATTAGCTACAGACTTCCTCCCAATGTTTCGTTTAATGGAAGCTATGCATATTGCTATGTTCCGATGAACAATTATCAGTTTAATTTTGTCTCATCATCAAATAATGCAACTCCAGTTGTCCATCGGGCTTCGTCTCAGTCTAGTTCTGCGTCCTTGGATAATATAGATCTAACTCTCTAGCCTACAATACGACATCAATGATTTTTGTTTTCACAAGATGTTGAATCTCTTCGGCGACATAGGGTTGTATGTAGAAGTTTAAGTTCGATTATGTGGATAGTATGCATTTTCCTGATGATCCAGCCATCAAATGGAGCTGGGAGGTTGATATCTCAATTCCTAATGATCCAACCATCAAAAGGCTTTAGCGACTCTGGATGGCGGATGCAATGACATTAACTCAATTGCTGCTAAGTATTTTTGCGACAATAAATATTGGTGCTAAAAGGAAGATGTATTGCTTTCTTGTAACAAATTTTCAGATTTCAGTTGCTTGGGGGGACTTATTATATATAGCATTCTTGTAAGCATCTAATTGTATTGTATTCTTTAATTTGTTTGTTTGTTGTGGAAAACTCTGAGTATGCTGTTCATGGGAGCCTAAGTCTATGGAAAATTAGAAACATTTCATATTTTGAAATTCTTGTACTAGCATCAAAAAATTTATCTTTCAAAATCAAACATTTACCCACCCACCCCCCATCTAATAAAGTATATTAAAGATAATTACTTGAATAAAATTAGGAATAACTTTATTGTAACCCTTCCCTAGGAGTTTCTACAGGGTTGGAAGTGAGCGGCATTTACAATTCGAGTAACTCCCTCTTATCACTCTTATCACGAATAACTTAAAATTTTATAAAAGTGTAAGAAAATTATTACATATAGTTGGTATATCTAAATAATTTGTATTCATTTTCCTATTTATGAGTTTTAAACGGTAAATGTTTTTAAAAAAGTATTTATTAATTTAAAGCAAAGGCATGATAAAAATTTATCTACATTTATAATTTTTCATAAAAGTAACTCCAAGAAAATAACAACATATTTAGTGAAATCTCACGAATGATATCTGAAGAGGATAGAATATACGCAAACCTTACCACTAACTTGTGGAGGTAGATAGATTATTTCTGAAACACCCTCGGCTCAAATGCAACAAATTTCTAAAGAAAAAGGAGATAATGAAGAGAACAGAACAAATAACATGAAAATGATGTAAAGGTCTATCAAAAAAGAGCCAAAACAACAACAAAATCATGTGATAATCGGAACTCCATATATTTTCTTCAACTGCAACTTTTATTTCCTAATCCTATATTTTCTAATTTTGATTTCCTAATACTAACCACCACTCCAAAGTAGGAGAGAGAGATTACCTCTTATAAATAGTTGAATATATACAACTACACTTTGACAAAACAAATACATAAAAGTGGAAAAAAAACAGGGCATATTTCAAGTTCTTATAATGCATTGTCAGAGCTACTATTTTTCGGTAATTGTCCAAAAGAACTGAATCAGATTGTCTGAATTTTGCTGCGCTTGAAAGAACTGAACAAGAGTGAAAGTTTAGATATTCAATCAATCGAACCCTAAAACAACACTATCAGCAATCCAATCAATGGCACTAAAGTACACTAGAATTTGTTTGTGGAGAAGAAAAGACATTCAGAACCTTTGAGGAACCCTCTATTTATAAACAATAAAAGGTACTATGAACATATGTTTATCGTACTTTATTGGAAAAGTCACGTTTATTTGGAAAAATCACAACTTTTCGGAAAAGTCACAATACTTCAGAAAAGTTATAACTTTTCAGAAAAGTCAGTACCCTTCGAAAAAGTCATAACTCTCGGAAAAGTCACACCTCTTCGGTTTTCTTTAATATTTAGAAAGCACACTCTCTGTTTTCTTGAACTACAACTTTAATTTCCTACTCCTTAGTTTTCTAATTTGGATTTCCTAATGCTAACATGCCATTCCAATCAAAGTAGGAGAGATTATCTCTTGTAAATAATTGGATAATTGTTCTCCAACTACATACTCATACTTTGTTAAAAGAAATCCATAAAATTGGAAAGGGCAAATCAAGAAAATGGGGGATAGCAATCGTAGTTTTAAACTATTTGGTGTTACGATCAGTACTGACGATAATGAGGATTTGGCATCAAGAAACAAGGGAAAAAGATGGAGTGAAGATGAACATAGGGCGTTCTTGAGTGGATTGGAGAAACTTGGAAGTGGAAATTGGACTGAAATTGCTAAACAGTTTGTGCCAAGCAGAACGAAAACACAAATTTCCAGTCATGCCCAGAAATATTTTGCATGGCTCAAGACTAAGAATGACAAAGCAGCAAAATCGACAAGTACTGTTGAGTTATCGTCGTCCACTACTTCAGAGAAAGAAACTTTGAATGAAGAAATTCCACTTTCACCAATGCCAATCAGCTACAGAGTTCCAAATGATTTTGTGCCTCATGTTTCTAATACTGAGAATAATGGGGATTCAGTTGATTTTCTATCAAGAAAGCAAGAAGGAAAATGGACTGAAGATGAACACGAAGCGTTCTTGAGTGGATTGGACAAAGTTGGAAGAAATTGGACTAGAGTTTCTAAAGAGTTTGTGCCAAGCAGGACACCAACGCAAATTACGAGTCATGCCCAGAAATATTTTGACAATCAAAAAAACAACAGAGGACCCAAACGCAGTGTCTTCGAGATTAGTTTTGACCAAGAATCCACAAGTACTTGTCCAGAATCCGTGATGAAAGGCGAAGAAGTTTTGAAATGATTTTGTGCCTCGTGTTTATAATATTGATCAGTTTTTTTTGTGTGGGAAAAATATCCCATCAGATTTTGTAATAATTAACTCTATTTTTATTGTTTCTTCTGTTAGTCCGAATTAAAGGTTTTTCATTTCAAACTGTGTCATATACCTTTTACTGTTTCTTCAGTAGAATCTCAGAGTAGTATTATTTCACTTAAGTTTCTTGCAGCCATCGTATTCTGATAAGAGACGTTGAACTTGATTACACAGGGCCCAAGGGGGGTGGGGTGACTCTGGACTGATTTGATGGTTTAACTACATTGTAACCTTTTCAGTTTGGATTTAATAAATATGTTACTTATTCTCATATTGGATCTTTGGCCCACCAAAGTTGTGATGAAAAGTTTTTGTACTAGTTAAATGTCTTGGGTTTTTAACTTTTTGCTTGTAAATGGGGGCAAAGCTTAAATAAGAAGAACGATGAACTTTCAGGATTTCACTAACATGGAAGACTTGTTAGTTATGAATTATGATGCATTTGTGGTGATCTTTTCGGTATTTGTTTGAATATGCCTTTAAACAACTGAATCTTGCTTAGCATCATAGTCTGCAATGTTTAGGCTTCTACTACAAAGTGGAAAATCAAACCCGTAGTCAATCAACAGAATTACTAAGATTCTCCATTTTAAAAAATATAGTAAAGTGTGAATATAGATTTAAAGCACAATTTAGATATTATTTTATTTTAAATAAAAAATAATTCTACCCACCCCCCTAATCCTCCGCTTCCAAATTTTTTTCTCATTTTTGTGTTAGATATATACATATCGAAAATATTTTTTACTTGCCGCCACAAGATTTTTTCTAATTTCTAATTTATTTATGTTGAATTCGGTACATTAGTAGAATTTTTTTTCTAAAAATATATGTACGTACATATCTAACACAAAATGAGAAAAATGTAAAAGAAAAAAAAAATAGGAGCGAAGGGTTAATTAGGATGGGTAAAATTTTTACTTTTTTAAAAATAAATAATGTCAATTTTCTTTTTTATGGATATTAATACTTTAATCTTTAATTTTTAATTAAATATTAATAATTTATTATTTAATTTTTGTCAAGGTGGAATATTTTATCCATGTGGAATGCCATGTATCAAGTTTTTTCAAATAAAAAAGAGTGCATTACACACACTAGTGAGGTATATTTCTCAAACTAAAAAGTGATAGTTTAGGTATGAATCTCACTCTCAATAGTTTAGGTATGAAACTCCCAAAAAAGGAGATAGTTTAGGTGTGTTTTCTTTAATTTACTTAGCACAAAACAAGACAAATTCAGACACCATAGGACAATAATATGCCAACTTGTTTATGTTCTCAAGAAATCGTTTATTCAATCCAAATACAAAGATAACAAAGCAATTTGTGCATCACAGCATGAAACGAATCGATCCCTGAAGACAAAACTAGATTGAATCTCTCTCAAAGCTTAGACATTACACCATCATTGTGGCAAGACTTTGTCACTGTCCCGTTTTCCTTAATATCCGAGTCAGACATGCTGGGAGGAACATCAACAGCTGGGGAGCAATTGAAGAACCCATGAGGCTGCATCATGAACAACATTTATCAAAAACAGAATTCACATAGTGTGTGGAGAAAAGGATTTACGAAAATCATTGTACGTGTTTCAAAATCATGGATATCACCATAAAATTCTTTTGCTTCAAGAGAAATAAAAGAAAAAACTTGAAGGTGGGGGCCAACCTATCATCAACTCAAATGCAGGTACACAAGTCTAGAAATATTTCACCAACATAAACACAAGCTGTAAAGATATGGAACAAATGCTGTGTTGAGTGCTAGCAGTGTCACAAGAAACACAGCCCAACCCATTCTCAAACCCAGTTCTATTTTGTAAAGAAGCCATTAATATCCGAGGACTTGTGGGGCACAATCTAGAAATCCGGTATATAGTGGATCCTCCTCTACCGATTCTCCACTTAAATACAAGACTACAGCTCCAGCGAGGTTCAAATTCATGATGTCCCACTAACCCACACATCACATGTTGTGATCATATCACTCCCACTAGAACAAAGCCTCGGCTCTCCCAACCCCAATCCATAGTGAAAAGTAAATGGGTGAGAATTAGATAATGCTAAACACCTGTTGATGGATTCGCTTAACTGGGCACATGTTTTACCAGTGAAAAGGATTTCTACTGTATATGTGGGATGACACTGCCGATCAAGAAAGAAAAAATTCATAGCCCAGTTATCATACCTGGAGCATAAAACCAATGTGTTCCACTGGCATGACAGGCCAGTCTTCTAGCCGCGGAACATGTATAAGTCCAAAAATATACCTGAAAATTTAGAAAACTTGGTCAGCATACCAGAAATATGTAACGAGCTTGATAGCCATAATGTTTCGTTTCAATTTTCAGCTGTACTAACTGGTCTTCTATCCATTTTTTCATCATTCCATTGAACCCTCCCTTCCCCTCTTCTCAACCCCTGGTGAATGTCAATAACATATTTTCACTCCAATGGTTGCTCTTTTGTGTATCTCCTCTTTGTGAAGTTCTTTCTATTAGTGCCGGCAAAATGAGCTCATATTTTGGTAACCCGTCCAATCAGCCCATATTTTAATGAGATGAGTTATTTTTTAATTGGATAAAATTGGGTTTAGACACATATTCAACACATCAAAATATGGGTATTCATGGGTAAACTATGGATTAGCCAAATAGGTTAAGCTTCCAACTAATTATTCCTCTCTATAATTGAAAAGGTGAAGTCTTTGACCCTCCAAAAAATTATATATATTAAATGTACATTTCTTTGTTAATTATAATTATATTTTTAAGATTTTATATTGGATAACAAACAAGAGTGTAAAGTAAGACATTGATTAAAATGCATTAAGTACGTTTTAATCCTAAAATACAAATATTCTTTTACTTTGAAATTAAAAATATTTTCCCCTTGTTATTACATAAATTTATTTTATATTGAAAAGTCATACTTTTTTTTTTACTTTTATGATAGGATAAAAACTAAACAAAGTATTTTAACATTTTTCTTCCAAAAAAGACTAAAAAAATTTCTCCACATAAGTCTACTATTTACGCATGAAAATATGGGTAAACTTGTATTTAACCCATCCCATTTGTTACCCAATCCATTTTTACCCACACAATATGGGCTGGTTGAATTATTACCCATTTTCAACCCGCCCAAATTTGACCCAACCCGCATATTCACCACCACTACTTTAGATGATAACCCTTGAAATAACAGATGAGAATGGCCAAGACACAAGATAAAATGAGTAATTAGTATACTTTTTTGTTGCCATAAGAACTTTAATCTGTATTGAGAATGGACTAACCAAAGAACTATTTGCGTTTCTTCTAGGGATCGATTCTGCTGAACCCAAGTAGCCAAACCTTCACCAACACGAGGATTTTGATTTGGAAACTCTCCTCCAGGAAAAATCTCTTCACGAGAGTAAGGGGTGACCCAAAGATTATGCTTTAAGAAGGCAGCTCTCCTCAAGAATTTTGCCTCTGAACCAGCTAGTGGCAGACAGTTTGAACCTGGTACTAGCTTGTAACCAGTTAACTGCCCCGTGCGATTGACTGTTCTTGTGTTCCGGATCTGTATATTGAAGATAAAAGATACCATTTAACCATTATTTCCAAGTAAAAGCCAAACTACTCCCCATAACACACCAAAGGGGATCACAAATGCACAAGACAATGACGATAACAACAGCTTTAGTAGTTCCAAACAAGCTGGGATTGTATAAGACAGTGACAATAACTTAAACAAGACAAACTTCAGATACAGATGATGGAACAGCCGAATACCACAAAAAAAACTCGTGCTGAATTCACAACTACCATAATTGACAAATTAAATAAACATCAACTGTGGCAGATTTGCAAAATGTATTACTATTGCCATTATTTACGACTGCAGCATTTGAACTAAGAGAATAGCCAAGATACAGCCTCTGCCTTCAGTTTTGAAAGAAGGATAGAGGAATACAGTACATCATCAAACAAAAAATTCATACCATTATATTGTTTAGGCAGAGCATAGAAGCTTTGAGCATTTATGTAAAAGCATTGCATAACCCTTATAAGCTTTACTATATTCTTTGATAGAAAAGCTCCAACAAGAGAAAAGGAAACTTACAATCCAATGCCGTGCAGTTAGAGGATTACAATCACGCATTGCCTCCAGTTCAGTTCTAAGCAATCTCTCTTCAGCATAAAATGCATTATTATGAATATTATTTTCTCCTGGTGGTTCAACTCTAGCGTTTACTTCAACCACCTAAATACAATAAACCTTAGGATCAGATTTCACATGAAAGAAACATATGGAGGTAAGTGCATGATATGTGTATGCCTGTATACTAGAAATGGAGTATTGAAGATGCACATGTCCATGTAAAATTAAGGAAAATCACATTCTTTGGTCATTTTAATATGAAATTTTAGTTCATTTACCGAAAGTAGGGTATACAAGGAGGATATTATTTTGTCCCCAGCAATGAAAGTTAGTGTGTTATACTTAGGCAAATTATATTGGAAACCAAAATTCGGAAACCCATACGTAAATCCTGAATGGACTGCTCATGAACAAAAACCTAAATTTAGTCTTTATAATTGATTTCCTTTTCATCATCTCAAGTCATCAATACATGAAGTGGTTCAAGTGGTCTGTCAATCTCTGATGTAGAAACACCAGTCAAACAGCATTTCAGTCTTCCAGTCCAAACATAATTTGGATGTTTCACGAACTTTTCCAATTTTAGCAGGTGTCTAACAACAAGAAACATATAGCAATCAAGCAAAAAGGTTACTAGCAAGATAGAAATGAATTGAAAAAGAAATCTACGGTTGAAGCTAAATGTGTTGCATACTGAAGAAATGATACACACTATTCCTAGAAATGACATTAGAGGATCCACCCCCTGTGATACACCATCACAGTATGTTTAAGGAATTGAATAAAAGCCGCGTGGGAGAAATAATCAGAAAGATCTGGAAGGAGAAAAGTAAGTTGCCGAGAAGAAAAGAAAATATTTAGGTTGTACATCCCCCCAAGGCTCCAAAAACCTCCTCTTTGGTTAAAAATAAAAAAGGAACATCAGAAAAGTTGAGCAGAGGATTCAAAAGGCGTACCTGATTATGTGATTCCCCTGATTTGCAATCAACAGCCATATCCATGCGAGCCACAAAGAAGTGCTGATGTACAGGTGCATACAAGCCAGGTGCAATAGTTGTTCCATATTTTCGAACTTCCCCTGGTAGAAGAGCACCTAAGCTGAGAATTCCAGTCAGCTTGACCTCAGCCTCGATCTTCCCATCCTGTGGTGAGAATAAGAAATTAATGTTTCAATAGCCAAATCTCAAAATCAAAATGGACAAATAGCTCCACATTTTCTCCTTCATCTCTCCTTCATAAAGTAACTACGGACTACTAATGTGATTTAAAGTGGAATTCCTGCCCTACTGAAGTAACGAATGTACAGTTTAGAAACATGGGAATGCATGCCCAAATGAAAAGCAAAAAATGCTACAAATTGAAGCACCACCACCTGAATTTAGCTAAAACAAGTAAATTACATTATATAGGGAAGAGATAATGAAACCAACAAGTTAGCTCTTATTTATAGAAGGGTAAACCACCTGATAAAAATGCCAGTAAAATCCATATTCATAGTTTGCCACGGTACAGATGAAAGACACGGTTAGTCGTCGGGAACGTCGTACTTCAGCTAAACCTGTTCTCCAATCTTGATGCTTCCATAAGATTCCGTGATCCTCCTCGTGTAAGCAGACACAATTTTCAATTGTCTCAACACCGCCTGTGAAATTTGTAAAATGCGCATCGAAATATTTAATGTAGCCTAAGCAATCACAACCCTGCAATAAAAGTGAACATTCATATGTGATTGCAAAGTTAATTTCACAGAATATTATAAATGAAAGATGCATTTCACAATGCCAATAAGATATTTCCTGACCTTCTTTAAGGAATGTGCATTTTTACCAAGTCCATCTTCCCCTGCATCAAAAGCATTTTTCCTGTAATGTGGCTCATTTGGATCCCCATAGGGCACAACCATTTCAATGAAGCTCAGTCTATGAGCAACAGGTCTACGGCCTCTGCTACCATCAATATATGCAACAGAATAGATGACCAGGCCCTCCCTGGGGGTAAAACCAATACGAAAGTTCCACTGCATAGTATGATAATAATTGGGGTAGAAGTAATTAGATCATCCAGAGAAATACAGCAAAATGATATATTGTAAGAAAAGTACCTTCTGCCATTCAACAAAGTGTCCATTGACACGGAAACTAGGACCTTCAGGTTGAACAATAAGAAGAGGTTTAACATCACTTCGGTCAACCCCTCCTCTAGTTTCACCGGCAGTGTAATTTCTCAATGGATCAGCCGGTGGTAATGGAACCACTTTACGGTCTTCAAACTCTATCACAACCATATTCTGCATATCAACAACTATATGAATTCCTTCAACTGGGCGAGCATAGCCATTTTCCATCGGACAGTCGCTTTCAGTTCTACAAAAGATGAGAGGTTTTCCTAGACGGCGGTTAGGTGCATCAGCCTCACTGAAATAACCTGCGCACCTGAATGACTAGGAGTGTTATTATATCAAAGCCATACTATAAACAATGCTATTATATATTATAGTAAGAGATCTCATGCAATGCTGTTTACAGAAAGATTTAAAGAACAGAGCAACCAACCAGGCATCGACCATCACAAGATCCATATCATCGATTCCTCTCTTCTTCATTGCGTCACGAAAAGGAGGGAAATCCTTCACCACAGCTTCACATTCAGCATATTCAACAGCATCCTACAATTCAATTTACAGATGATATTTCTCTTTTGGGTGCAGCAGTAAAATAGGGTTCTAATTCTTGTGTTGCCATGAAACATTATCACTGTATTTCTTCCATTGAGAAAAAAAGAAAAGCCACCAGTATGTTGAGCACACAACTAGTGCAGCCACAGTTGTGGCTATCTAGTCACAAGTAGACACAAGCACAAAAGTACTCCAAACATCAAAATAGCTTTCTTATAGCTCTTGATAATTCACTCAGACCCAATTTAGTGGAAATAATTGGTGGACATGTTAATCAAGACCCTGGTAAAATCACCTAGCAAAATTCTTAAAACTTCTAACATGATATTCAACTTATAAGTTAACATAGGCACCTACCATTGGTGGCTGTATATCAGGCACGACTTTAGATGAAATGACTTTGCCACGGTGGTGTCCTCCTCGAGTGACAGCATGAACCTGTGAGAGCTCAACAATCCATATGCTGGTCTCATTTGATTTCTTGTTATAAACAATCAGTTTAGCTTTCCTTGGAGGAAGCTTACTGGGAATTACAGGCCCACCTTTTGTTCTCGGCAATAAAGATGGTTGAAAAGGAGGAAAGAAGTATGCATCAGCTAAAGCAACCACACTCTTATCTGGTTCCACCAAAACAACCTCGACAAAGCGCATGCTATCTCTCACCTAAACAACATCAAAGTACACTGTTAAGTTTGATGATTAGATAATCAGAAACAAAAAACATCTATATGCATATATAATAAACAATGACCTCAGGAGTGCTTCCAGCTGCCCTGACAGTTGCCACGGCCACAGAAATTTCAGCAGCAGTTAAGGGGTCCAAGGGATGGTGAGTTTGAGCCCTCAATAAGATAGGCAGGCCTGTCAACATCAAGTTAGAACAATTGTTCATAAATGAGCCACAAATTTTCTCAAGATTCCTTACACACCAACTCTTGATATAAACTTGTCATTCCAAGTTGATGACTAACAGTCCAAATAACTAAAATACTTTCCGGCCAAGCCATGGATTATTTGGAAGCCTCAACTCTCGAGCTCTGACTGAACTGTCCAAATATCTTCAGTGCATTCTGGCCAAACCTTGGATTATTTCAACTCTCAAGTTTTGCAATTATGTAATCAAATTTGTTCTATAGGTTTGGCTTCCAAGTCTTGACCACTTTGGTAGACTTCAGCTATATAAAATATTCTCTGGTGCTTAAGTTGTGATTGAGCCAAGGTCTACCGGAAACAACCTCTCTACCCATGGGAAGGTGTGTGTACATCCTACCCTTCCCACACCACTCTTGTTGGGTATGTTGTTGCTTAAGTTGTGATTAAATGATTTATGGAAAATGGAAAAGGCTTACATTACAACACACTCCACTGCGACATATAAGAATAATAATAATTTCATATGTATAAGCCACAATAGCATAAGATTTTTTAGGCATTTGGATCTGAAAACGTTTTCTGGAAAAATCAAAATTATAGGAGAAACAAAATGTCTTGAGACACTTTCTGAAATGAAAAGCCAAGTCATCTTCCACCTGGAAAGCACTAAATTTAAGAACATTTCAACCATACAAAAATGTTTATCTTTTACACACTTTTTTTTCTAAAATATTATTACTAGAAAACTTTTGCCAGAACTTGTCAAACAAAAAAGAAAAATGAAAATATGAATAATTTCAAGCAACAATGAACTCGTGACTGAGATAAAGTGGAAGACGGCGAGTGGAGGATATCCCTTGCCTGGGAACAGAACACGAGTAAAATTTGTGATTTACATAGATCCACAGATAATATAAACAGAAAAGGGGACAAATAAACAAAATCAGTCACGATTTTTCACCCTTTTTATGCCCTTTTTTCTTTCTTTTTTTTGATGCTACCTCCAAATTTAGTAAAGGTGAATCGGCAATCAAGGTGAAGGATGCAAGTTTTATATGCTGAAGAGAAGGAAGAAGGTTAAAACCACTAAAATACGGCTCCGCACAAAGAAACAAAACTAGCTTGAAAAGTCATACGTATTTTCACACGCTTTCCCTCAAAGTTTAACCTATTAGCAACACCAATTAACATTTTTCAGCATCAGTCATCCTACAAATAGCCAAAAAAGCGGTACGATCGAGATTCGAGACATTTCACTTCTGCATGTACATACAGAGCAACAAAATAACAATTCAAATCATGAAAGATACCTTTCACAGCAGGCTGCTGGTTTGGCGCAGCAGGACGATCAATAGAGTCAATCACAGCCGTCAAAGTAGACGGAGCAGCAGAACTAGCCGATCTGGTGGATGAAAGATCGGAAACTTCAGCTATGGTTCCACCGGCAGTCCATTCGGTTTCAGAAGCGGCGGAAGCATTTCGTGAAGGGGCAGAAACCGTCGTCTTTTCCTGAGCTGAGGCCATTGTAATGGATTGGTAAGTTCACCGTAACCGCCGTAGTACTTGTTACTGTAATAGTAGTAGTAGTAATCCTCTGACATACAGAGCTTCACTATTCTCCTTCTCCGATTTCACAAATTCACCACCTTCCGAAAAGCCCTACTGATTCTTCTCTCAGCGAAAACTTGTTTGAGTTTTTCAATGGAAAATAGTGAAGACGAAAAGTGTGAGTGGAGTAAATAAATGTTGGGTGGTGGGGTACTTATAATGGAGACTGAAAAGCAAAGAAGAAGAGAGCCCGGGGGAGGTAGGGTATCTAGATTGCGAGTAACTCTCTTTCCAGAAAAAAAAAACGTAACTTGAAGTTAATAGTCCAGCTCATCTTTTGAGCCTTTGTTTTCATTTTTATCCACGTTGGTCATTTATTTTATATTTTATAAATATGCGTTTCATTTTTATCCACGTTGTTCATTTATAAATATGTGATTCATTTTTATTTGTTCAGTATAATCAAATAAATTTTTAATTTTAATTATTAATCTTTTGCCTATCAAAATCAAAATAGATGAGTAAAAATGAACTAACAAAGTATTTATTTATCTATATAGATAATAAAATAAAGCTGGACATAATTTTTAAAAAAAGGTAACACATCTCTTTAATTGGTATATACATTTATCTTTTAGCAAATATTCAAAAATGCTTTATTTATTTATTTCATAAGGTAGCACATCTCTTTAATTGGTATTTACATTTATCTTTTTAGCAAATATCAAAGATGTCTTATTTATTTATGGGGAACTTTCGCAAGTAACCACTATAATAAATTTAATTATATTTCATAGTTATAGACTTATAGTTTACAGATTTACGGGTTATAGCTATAGTTAAGCTGCTTCGTTTGTATAATTCGTGGATTTGTATAATTCGCAGATTTGTATAATTCATGGATATATTTGTACAATTCAGTTATTTTTGTATAAACTCGAAATAACGAATTTATACATTTACAAACATCAGAATTGTAACAGTTATACAAATTTCGAATTATACAAAAGTTATACAAATTCTGAATTATACAAACGTACGAATTATACAAAACTAAAAAGCTGAGACGCGTAATTGTAGCTAAAAGTAGGTCGAAAATTGTAATTAAGAGAAATTATATCTATGTTAACTAATTAATTAATATATATTTGCTTATACGCGTAATTTTCCCTTTATTTATTTCATAAGGTAACACATCTCTTTAATTGATATTTACATTTATCTATTTAGCAAATATTCAAAGATGCCTTATTTATTTATTTCTTCATTATTGTTAATAATCTTTTACCTTATTTATTTATTTCTATATAATTATTACTACTAATCTCTTTTTCAAACAAAAAAAAATGTGCTTTTTGTTTTTGATATAATTATTTTCTTTGTTTGTAAATTGTTACGAGCCTCTTTATTTCTATGATCTCTATTAAACAAAATAAACATGCCTTTTTAGAATGGGTGATGTGACATTATTATCATTCTTTGCTAATATAAATATTTGTCTTTTTTTATTTTCCTCCTTATAAATAGCAAATATCCAAAAGTGCGTTTATTTATTTATTTTGGTTTATTACTAGTAATCTCAAGATAATTAGATGTTGAGGAGTCTCTCATATTTTCTCTTCCTATTAAGATGTTTTGTGATCTTGAGACAGTTGCTCGTAACTTAATAAGTATTTCCAGATGTTCATTTGAATTAAGTTTTGATTTAGACTTTAAAGTTTAATTATGCTTTTGAAATTTCCATTTGCTTGAGTAAGTCTTCCGCTAAGTAGTTAGTCAGGATAAGGATTCGCTTGGGGACCACCGATGGTTCTCAAGTGGCATTCACGTCTAGGATGTAGGCTTGGGGCGTGATATACACGTCTCAAAGCCATCTTCTTCTTCAATTATATTTCTTATTATTTTTTCTAACAATTTTAAAGAGATATTGGGTTTGAAGAAGATAAACGAGACAACATCCTTGAATTCTTGAGGAAGTGGGGTAGTAAAAAAAATTGAGTGATCTTAAGTATGATTTTAAGGCAACAAGTCATATGCAAAAGTGAGACAACAATGGATCTGAATGAATGACATATATCGGGTTCTGCTTTCTTCACTTCTCTTATTATTTATTTATGAAACTTTATTCTTTGAAATTTTTGAGAAATAATTTTTCATAAATGTTAGCATAAATAATTCACTTGTGATGATCTTGAAATGTATATTTTAAATAAGTTTAGAAATAACATATTTGGTATGCGTAATATAAATTTGTTATTTAGGCCAAAGAAAATTATTATGGCATAATTGTGTTGCATAAAGATCATGTGAATTTTATTTTCAAATTATGAAATGATATATATGAATTCCTTTATTTTGATGGATTATATCTATACTTGAAAGTTATTAGAATAATTAGAGATTAAGAGAAATGATAATCTTTTATTAGGTCATTTTCCGTTCATTAATGGATGAAGACTTTGTGTTCTTACTAAATGCTCATGTGTTATAGTATTGGAACTCTATAAATTTGACAATAAAATGATCTACTAATGTTAACTAGATGTTCACTCAAGTTAACAAGGACATTTAAAACATTTAAAGTGTGGGGGTGATTGAATTATGATTAATAATCAATAATATTTGAAGAAGTTTAAGATATCTTCAACATCCACAAGATATATCTTTGGTGTACTTGACATGGTAGTTTGTGTTTATAACTTGACAATTTTAGCGATACTTAGTTGTTTAAATTACTAGTATGATGATCATGCTATAAGCCTTGATAGAAATATTGTGTGATTTCATGAAGTAGTATCACTTGAAATATTGTGACTTTACATGACAAAAGATAGATGTTGTAAGATAACTTTTGTGTAGACATGACCATTCATACATAGATGAATGGTGTGTTGGTCTATATATAGTAAAACTTCTAATGATAATTATAAAATCCATATAAGTTAAATTTGTTACATGTATGAAGGTGTCAAATTTTGCATCAAAATAGACTTGAATTTCATAGTGGAATAAGAATATGTTTAGCACATAAATTCTTGAAAAGAAATTTAATGATTGAAAAAATATGATTTTGAAAATTGTGGTCACAACTGAATCAACCATTCTAAGCTATTGAGATCATGATGATTTATGTGATATGCCTATTGTTGAGTACATCAAAAGTTAATGGAAAAATGGAAGGAAGAGGAAAAGAGGAATTGAAAAAGATCCTCTTATGCTTTAAGAAAAGGCATTTCTCCCTCATTGGTGGTGGAAAGAAAAATTGAAGTGTTTAGACAGAGAAACACTTCTACTAGTTGTTAAAAGGGTTGGAAAGAGGGACCCCCTCGCCAGGGGCGGAGCTACGGTTCGCCGAAAAATTACATTATATATAGGTCAAATCTTACTTTATATTATTGATATATTAAGCATTTTGGACACCCTCAACAACAACAAGTCGTAGCTTAGTGGCAAAAGTGTGCCAAATACGTACACAATACCCAAGTTCAAACCAGCGCATCTATATTTTGTTTAATGTGGTCTGCTTTAAAATGGTTAACTAATTGAAAATCGAAGTACTTTGTTGTATATAGAGTGGTAGCTTAGTGGCAATAGTGTGCAAAAGTTTGTTTGCCACCGAGGTTCAATTCCCCATGGTCGCATTTTTTTTTTCTATGTTGGCTTTACTTTGGACCCCTTCATAAATTTTTTACCTACGCCACTGCCCACATGATCAAATCAATGGAGATAATTTAAAAGAATTTTCTATGTTGGCTTTACTTTGGACCCCCTTCACGAATTTTCTGTCTATGTCACTGTCCTCGCGTCGTTGTCGCTCGGTTTTGACTTTGGAAAATGATCCAAAGATTATTTTTTGGACAAAGTTTGTTTTAATTATTTAGTTATTTATTTATTTAATTAATTAAATTAAATTAAATTAAATGGCCAAAATCATTTTAATTATTTAATTAATTAGCTGAAACGACTCGACCCGACTTGAATCCGCGCGACCCATTTTATTTAAAATACTTATCCGTTTTAATTGAATTCCCCGCCGTTGGAGATGACTGTTCTGAAAGGTTGCAACTTTCAGGAACGGCCATGACCATTTAAAAGGTTGCAAACTTTCATGAATGGTCGTGTGGATTCTGAAAGGTTGCAACCTTTCGGAACCAGTTCCTCTTGGCTATAAATACATGTAAATCCTCAGATTTTTTACTTACGAAATTTCTAACTTCTTCTTTTTCTTCTTCATAAATTTTTATTCATGTACTGTGGTGAATAAAATCGTTCTATCCTGGGAGGATCTATTTCAATTCAAACCTCGAATACTAGAGGGGAATAATTTCCTTAAGGGGACATTGTGCATTCAGTGGGCTCGATTTTCTTTCCATTTTGTTTCGTTCGTCTGTTACAGATTCTGGTATGTTTTACAGTAATTAGTTTTTGTTAATTAATTTTCTGTTCTTTACTACGTGATTTAAACTTTGCAAATTTACTGTTTCTGTAATGTTCCTTGTTATCAGTAGTATTGTTTAGAATACATATTGCATAACAATCTTAAAGAAATTAATTTTTTTATTATTAATCCGTGTTTCTGGTGGAGATAAAGACCTTCGTGGTTTTATAGTCCTATTAAGTTTGCAATTTGTGTTATTGCTTACTGAATCAGTTGTATTAATTTTTGTTTATCAGAAATGACAATTGATAATGCTACGACTTCGGTGGTTGTTGTTGCACCAATCCGAACTGTTGTACCACCAGCAGAGAAATTGGGAAAATTCTCTGATGTGAATTTCAAATAATGGTAACAACGGGTATTTTTTTGGCTTACCACTCTTGATCTGTAGAAATTTACCAATGAAGAAACTCTAGTGCATGTTGCTGATATGTCAGACAGAGAAAAATTCATGGTTATTAAAGCATGGAAATATGCAGACTTCCCATGTAAGGGTTACATTTTAAGTGCTTTATAGGATGACTTATATAATATCTATAGTGCAGTGACAACTTCGAAAGAATTGTGAAATGCACTTGAGAAGAAGTATAAGACAGATGATGCATGCTTGAAAAAGTTTGTGGTCGCAAAGTTTTTGGACTATAAGATGTCTGATAGCAAAACTGTTGGATTACAAGTGCAAGAGCTTCAACTATTTTTTCATGATCTTATTGCTGAGGACATGGTAGTGAATAAAGCTTTTCAAGTGGCAGCAATAATTGAGAAGTTACCTCCTTCGTGGAACGACTTCAAGAATTATTTAAAGCACAAACTAAGAAAATGAAGTTTGAAGATCTTGTGATTCGGCTCAAGATCGAGTAAGATAACAAGACTGCCGAAAAGAAGTCTCGTGGGAGTTTGACAATAATGGGAGTTAATATTGTTGCAGAAGCTCCCACCAAAGGCAAAAAGAGAAGGAAATCCAATGGACAGAAGTCAGAACAGGCCAAGAAGAATTCTAAGGGCAACTGTTACAATTGTGGTAAGACTGGTCACAAGTCTTCTCACTGTCGTGCTCTAAGAAAGGACTAGGACAAAGGTAAAAGTCAAGCAAACATCGTGGAAGAGATGGAAGACGCAAATGACCTCTGTGCAATGATCTCGAAGTGCAACCTAGTTGGAAATTTCAAGGAGTGGACATATTTGCTCTGCAAAAGAAACCTTTTCAATGTATACTCCTGCTGAGTTCGATGAAGATTTGTTCATGGGAAACACAACAACAACAAGGATTGCAAGAACTGAAAAGTAATGTTGAAAATGACATCCGGCAAGGTGTTGACTTTGAACAACATTCTGCATGTTCCTACTATTAGGAAGAATTTAGTTTATGTTGCACTGCTCGTTAAGAACGGGTTTAAGTGTGTCCTAGTTAGTGACAAAGTTGTAATTAGTAAGAATGAGATGTACATAGTAAAGGGCTACCTCACTAAGGGCCTTTTCAAACCGAATGTAATGGTTGTTGACAGTATTAATAAGAATTCTACTTCTGTTTACTTATTGAAGTCAAATGATTTATGGTATGCCAGTTTGGGACATGTAAATTATAAAGCCTTGCGAAAATTGATTACTTTAGAAGTATTGCCTGACTTCAAGTGTGATAAATCGAAATGTGAAATTTGTGTTGCATGTAAGTTTGTTAAACATCCTTATAAGTCCATTGTCAGGAATTCAAATCTTTTAGACTTAATTCACACAGATATATGCGATATGAAATCAATACCATCTCGCAATGGGAAAAAATATGTTACAACTTTTATTGATGATTGCACTCGATTTTGTTATGTTTATTTGTTTAATAGTAAGGATGGAACAATTGATGTATTTAAGCAATACAAGAATGAAGTGGAGAATCAATTAAATCGGAGGATAAAAGTGATTCATAGTGATAGGGGTGGAGAATACGAATTTCCTTTTGTAGAGATATGTTTGGAATATGGTATTATTCATCAAACTACTGCACCCTATACACCACAATCAAATGAATTGACAGAACGAAAGAACAGGACGTTAAAGAAAATGATGAATGCCTTGTTAATCAGTTTTGGTTCACCGCGAAACTTGTGGGGGGAGGCTATCTTTACGGCTAACAAGATACTCAATAGGGTACCCCATAGCAAAACACAATCGATTCCATATGAGTTATGGAAAGGAAGGAAACCCAACTTGAAATATTTCAAAGTGTGGGAGTGTTTACCCAAGGTAGAGGTTCCTTTACCCAAGAGGGTGAAAATTGGACCTAAAATAGTAGATTGTGTGTATGAAACAATTGGACCACAAACAAGAATAAAAGAAACAATTCATTCAAAACGTGAAAAAGTAACAACAATCCATTCAAAACGAAAATAATTAAAATGATTGATATTACATAACTTTCAATCATTGAATTTACTATGAATAAAGCTTCAAAATTCATTATTTTGGACTAGAAGAAAGAGACAGTAACATTTTCAATCTCATAAAGAATTATCATGGACACAAATTAGTCAGAAAATAATTAAATAAATATTTTTAAACATTAAAAAACATAGTCAAATGACTAATTTGTGTGGCATGAATTCTACTTTAAAAAAAATAAAGAACAATATATTCCTAAGGAGTTTCTTGCATTCAATAAAATATATTATTTATATTATATTAGTAATTTTCAACTTTTTTTTGTATAATATTATTTTTTATATATATTCGTATCCACTATCACAAAAAGTTTCTAGAGCTGTAACTTTTTGACATTGACATACAATTTTCACTTTCACAAAAAAAATTAGGTGCTCTAATAATTCATATATATTAAGTATTGACTTTCAATTTCCAATTTGCTTATTATTTTCCTCTGTCTATAATATATCATTGAAAAATTCTCTAAGTTTGAAAAGTAAGAGAAAAATTATTTTTACTATATATTAAATGTTTGTTTTACTAAAAAAATTTATTAATTATATTTTAATATTTTAGTTTTGACTATTAATGTTTTATATTATTACTCAAAGATAAGAGTAAGATTAAAAAAGAAAATATTTTTTAAATAAATAAATATTATTTTTTTTTTTGGGGAAAAGATGATAAGGAAAGAGAAAAGTTAAAAAAAAAAAATTTGTCTTTGAAATTGCTTTTTGAGACCCTTATCGCTTCGCCAACTGCTATAGCATTGGAATTGAGTGATCAAACATCGCTCTGCTCAACTTTTTTGATTTCGTACAAACCTTACTTTTAAAACTCTTCAGCCCTTTTCAAAGCGCAAATTATTATTACGGCTATCAATCACATGTATGATTTAAGTTTTTATGGCGGTTATTTGACGTTGTTTGTACGACCTAAAGGATGGGGTTCAATAATAATCTATTAAAGATAGTAGCGGAGCCAGAATTTTCAATAATGAATTTAAAATATGAAAAAATAAATATATAAAGACTAAAGTAGTCGAAGGGAGTTCAACATCTACTACATATATTTAAAAAATTATTTTAATCATATATAAATAATATAATTTTTTGAATTAGTGGCGGATTCAAAATTTTCGTTTATGGGATTTGAAAGTTTGAAAAAAAAGTAAGCAGGCTAATAGTGTTGAGAAATTAAAAGGTCGATTTACCTATAAACGGGTTGAATCTTGAATCATATATGAGTGAGTTTATATTCAGTAATTTTTATCTAAAGTATTTGTTTTTATTAAAAAAGTTTATTAAGTACATACTAATATTTATTTGGAAATCAATTTTTTGATTGAAATATTACTACATATTAATTTAAGGAAAAAGGGTCAAAAATGTCCTTGAACTATGTGAAAGGAACAAAAATGTCATCTGTTTATAGTTTGACTCAAAAATACCCTTACCGTCAATACTTTGGTACAAAAATGCCCTTTAAAATATGCAAAAGAAACAAAAATACCCTCAGTTTGTAGTTTGGTCCAAAAATACCCTTACCGTCATTATTTTTTATCATTATATAAATATAAATCAATGATGGATATACTATGATCTTATATATATGACATATATTATCTGTCGAAATGGTACATGAAGCTATTCTATTTTAATTGATAAAATGAAATTAAGCAGAAAAAATTTTTCCTACATTTTTATTTGTTAAAGTGATTTTGGATCAAAGAAAACAAGAATAGTGTTCTTTAATGATATTTTAATTAGGAAGAAGATGTGTTTAAAAAGAAAAAATGATCTATTTATTCGAAAAAAGACATTTTGGACCCATTTTATAACTGTAGGGGCATTTTTGGACCAAAGTATTAACTGCAAGGGCATTTTGAACCAAAGTTTTTTGATAGTAAAGACATTTTTTAGCCAAACTAAAACAAAGAATATTTTTATTCCTATCACATAATTTAAGGACATTTTTTACCCTTTTTCCCTTAATTTAATACTTCAAAAAAAAAGTTGTCAAGAGAAGCAAAATTCACAGTAAGCCCACGTCCATCGAGATTTGATCTCAATTATTATGGGTGGATCTTAACCCACCTAACCACTGTACTAAGGGGTCGTTTGGTACAAATTAATAATGAAGGGATTACTAATGTTGGAATAAGTAATGCAATGATTAGTAATGTTGGGATTAGTAGTGCAGGGATTAGTAATGCAGGAATTAGTTTTACCAAGTGTTTGGTTTATTGTTTCCCATCTCATCTTGTGTTTGGATTAAAATTTTATAAAAATCTTCTTTTCAATTATACCCTTGAATTATTATGCAATTGGGTTAAGGCAAATAATTGTCGGACAATATTATTTTTTTATGGCCTTCTAACTAGCTATGAGAAGAACAATTTTGTTGTCATGTTTGCCTTTTTTTTTCACTTAAATTATTTGAGGATAAATAATTGTCATCTTAGTAAATTGATCACTTACAAAATGTCAATTTTCAATTTTTAAAAAAAAAGATAAACTATCAACTTTTAAAATTGAAAAGACAGTAAACAATAGTAAAATTAAATAAATCATCTACATTTACACATAAAAATTGCAAGTTGTAATTTTAATATGTATTCAATTTTATAAATTGTTCAAAATACAAATAATTAGAAAACTACACAAACATATATATATATATATATATATATATAT